>JAWZYU010000029.1:31575407-31696478 GCA_038380435.1 Ryuthela nishihirai | reverse complement strand
AAATTAAACACTCTGGTAGAGTATCTGGTGAAATGCACCCGGTACAGTCGGTCAAAAAAATATCCGAACACTATAGTTGATTACAGAATTCAGAAAAAATATCTGGCAACGATTCTTTTTTTTTTAGAAATTAGTGATCTGTCAACCTTCGTGTCACGTGATTACAGAATTCAGGAAAAATATCTGGAGCGTATACAGCAACTGTACACGCTCTAGTTACCGTTCACAGCAAACTGGAGCGTGTGCAGTTACTGCACACGCTCCAGTTTGCTGTGAACGGTAACTGCACACGCTCAATATTTCTGTGAGTGAGCCCACACGATCTAGTATCAAAATAATATGACCACCTACAGTCGCTCAAAAAAGTATCCGAACACTAGGGTTCATTACAGAATTCAGAAAAAATATCTGGGAACGATTTTTTTTTAGAAATTAGCGATCTGGCAACCTTCGTGTCACGTGACACGAAGGTTGCCAGATCACTAATTTCTAAAAAAAAATCGTTGCCAGATATTTCTTCTGAATTCTGTAATCAACCACAGTGTTCGGATACCTTTTTGGTGACTGTACGTGTAGTTAACCATTAGTTTAACTAGGTACTGCATTCGTTCAAATGTAACAGCAACATTCTTCATCATCATCATCATCCTCAAGCAGCCATGGGCTACACGGAGGTCCAACCAGACCGTGCAATTTAGTTCTCCAAGCAAGTCTGTCCTGAGCTACATCTACTGCATCTGGCCACTGCACACCAATTCTAACAAGGTCCTGTTTGACATTGTCTGCCCACCACATCCTAGGTCTCCCCTTCTTTCTGAGGCCTTTAGGTACACTATTCATAACCCTATTCATCATCATCATCCTCAAGCAGCCATGGGCTACGGAGGTCCACCCAGACCGTGCAATTTAGTTCTCCAAGCATATCTATCCTGAGCTACATCTGCTGCATCTAGCCACTGCACACCAATTCTAACAAGGTCCTGTTTCACATTGTCTGCCCACCGCATCATAGGTCTCCCCCTCCTTCTGAGGCCTTTAGGCACACTGTTCATAACCCTATTCGCCTATTCTTCAAGAGTCTTAAAATTATTACATAAACGAATCAAACGAATGAAGGTCCAGCGATCACTGACCCATTAGTGACCTCTGTCAAACATTGACTAGAATCATTCTCATAGGGTTAGATAATTTTTTTTTCTAAACAGAAATGGAATTTTTGAATTCGTTTACATTAAAATAACAAAATTTGACGAAGCTATTTTTATTTTAAAATAAAAAACTTGACGAAGCCATTTTAAAGATGATTTACGTACTAAATTTCTTCAATTTCTAAAGCATTTTGGAATCCAGAACAAACATCAATATTTCACGAATCCATTTAATATAAGGATTTGATCAAAGTCTTTAATCTTAATCTTCTTCCCTCAAATATTCAAATTTTCAACCTCCCAATTCCTTGAGCATTCAGGTTTCGATGCAATCTCAAAATTTAGTTCTAGTGTTTGCACTATTGTTTGACTCTAGTTTCATATTTTCCTCGAAATTATCATTTACCAAGAATTCCGTTTTTTTTTTTATTTGTTGTTTACGGGTAAAGTAGGATAGACAGACATGAACGATAACCTTGCCACACGTGGATGACATTTCTAGATGAAAGTCCACCTGATATTTATTCTCTGATGTGTTGGTGCCAAAGGGTACGACGGGATGGTATCTAGAAATATCAGACATTTTTAATTATTTTCTTTTTTCGGTGCAGCTTGGAGACAACCGCGAACCGCGTAAACAATGCCCTTGTTTCCATGGGAATCTTCCTTTTCAAGAAGCGAGATTAGGAAGGGTTTGGTTGGGTTGTTTTACCTCTGAGCGGCACTTTTTTTACACACCACGGGCTAAATGGCCAGGTCACATGGACCCCGAAGGCTCAGAGAAGTTGGGGGAGGGGACCCACTGGAACAGCTGTTGGGAGACAGATGGTAGCCTCCCGTCAAGGCCATCCAGCGTGTTCTTTAACGTTGGGCTACTGATCTAAGGACCTGGGTTCGAGTCCCGGGTAAGGCATGGATGTATGTGCCGTTTTTCTGCTGAGGTCCTGCCATTCTCACACGCCTTCTACTATGGCATATAAACTGACAGGCTCCTGTCAGACCTCTGTGGCAAGCAGCTGCTTGAGGGGTTTTACCTCTGATCGGCACTTTTTTACACACCACGGGCTAAATGGCCAGGTCACATGGACCCCGAAGGCTCAGAGAAAGTTGGGGGAGGGGACCCACTGGAACAGCTGTTAGGAGACATATGGTAGCCTCCCGTCAAGGCCATCCAGTGTGTTCTTTAGCGTGCACAGGGTATGGCTCTCTCACACACGGAGTCACGGCTTTACGTCCCATCCGACGGACGGCGGGCTTCCAAGCCCATCGGTGTCCCCTACTGACCGTGGACAGGGCGTGAAATTTTGCGGATTTAAAAGAGGCTGCTTTTCAGTTTTCGAAGAGAGAGTGTGTTCCATATGTCTCCTAACAGACACTATAGACGGGAGGCTACCATATGTCTCCTAACAGCTGTTCCAGTGGTTCCCCTCCCCCAACCTTCTCTGAGCCCTGTGGGTCCTTGTGACCTGGCCATTTAAACCACGGTGTGCAAAAAAGTACAGCTCACGGGTAAAACAACCGAAACAACCTCTTTAAATCCGTCAAACTTAAATCCGTCCAAATTTTTGGACTTCAAATGAAGTTCAAAAATCGAAAGTTGGCTCAATGTTTATTAGACGTTATATGACCTTGGAGTCACAGCTTTCAACTAAGAAGTTGCCAACTCAAGGTGGATACAATGATCATTCAAAAATTCAGGGGAGGAGGAAAACGTCCATGTCCTTTTTTTATTTTAAAGAGGTAAAACGAGATACGGAAAAACAACTAACCTCTCAAACATTACATGCACCAGATATACAATAGTATGTAATATTCCCGCATATAACACAACGCAACAGAATCGTAATACTCTACGGGTCCGTGAGCATGGGAACGCCGTTGGGTTTGGAGAGACCGCCATCCGTCGTATGAGACGTTAAACAACGGCTCCGTGTGCAAAAGAGCCATTTCCTGTGCACGTTAAAGAACACGTTGGATGACTTTCACTGCTGGCTTCCGTCTGTCTCGTAACAGCTGTTGAGAGGATCCCCTTTCCCTACTTTCTTAGTCTCTGGAGCTCTTATGACCTAGCCATTTATCGGGTGGGGTTGGATCAGTTGGTAGCGCGACAAGCTCGTAATCTGCAGTTCCCAGATTCGAGTCCCAGCTGGGTCAGCGTTGAGATTTATCTCCGCAAAATTCCCCGCCCTGCCCACGGTCAGTAGGGGACACCGATGGGCATGGAAAGGCCGCCGCCCGTCGGATGGGACGTTAAGCCGTGGTTCCTTGTGCAGGAGAGCCATACCCTGTGCACGTTAAAGAAAACACTGGATGACCTTGATGACCTTGACGGGAGGCTACCATCTGTTTAAAGAAACACTGGATGACTGGATGGCCTTGACGGGAGGCTACCATCTGCCTCCCAATAGCTGTTCCAGGCGTCCTCTCCCCCAACCTTCTCTGAACCTTCGGGGTCCATGTGACCTGGCCATTTAGCCCATTGTGTGCAAAAAAGTGGAATGGGAGAGCCATACCTTGTGCACGTTAAAGGACACACTGGATGGCCTTGACGGGAGGCTACCATCCGTCTCCCAACAACTGTTCCTGTGGGTCCCTTTCCCCAACCTTCTCTGAGCCTTCGGGGTCCTTGGGACCTAGCCATTTAGCCCATGGTGTGCAAAAAAAGTGTCGCTCAGAGGTAAAGCAACCCACCCTCTGGAATTTAAGACTGGAAAGTCTTGCTTCAATGCATTTTCTATTAAGTCGTTTAGAATTGCTCTTAAGAGTACGAAAATACAGTGAAAATTGGTTTGAACATAAATCCCTCGTCTTCCGGGATAAAGATTTATACTCTGATGTTGTTAATCCTTGTTGGAAACAGTAAACATCGTTGAGGAGGATAAAAAATCGTCTTTGAAACTAATAACCAGAAGGTTGGGTTGTCTTACCTCTGAGCGGCACTTTTTTGCGCACCATGGGCTAAATGGCCAGGTCTCAAGAACCCCGAAGCCTCAGAGAAGTCACAAGGACCCCGAAGGCTCAGAGAAGTTGGGGGAGGGGACCCACTGGAACAGCTGTTGGGAGACAGATGGTAACCTCCCGTCAAGGCCATCCAGTGTGTTCTTTAACGTGCACAGGGCATGGCTCTCCCGCACACTGGGGCCACGGCTAAACGTTCCATCCGATGGACGGCGGCCTTTCCAAGCCCATCGGTGTCCCCTACTGACCGTGGAATTTTGCGGAGATAAGTCTCAACGCTGACCCAGCTGGAACTCGAACCTGGGAACTGCAGATTACGAGCCTGACGCGCTACCGACTGAGCCACCTCCACCCAATAACCAGAAGCGTAATATTGCGAGTGGAGTGAATCACCAACCTCTGGCGCACAAGAGGAGGCGAAGAAAAAGACTAGATGAAACTGTATTGTGGGGGGGGGGGGGGGGGGGGGGGCGCAATTTTTTATTCCTCTCTCGAAGGCAGAAAGAGCTCTGCTAAAAACATCCCATTAGTTTACAATTCGCAGAGCATTGCGACTGGAATTAAGCCACAAGAAAAGTTAAAAATTAGTCCACAAAACAAAAGCATTCGAATTTGACTTAAGAGCGGTCACGGTTTAAAAGAGGGCAGTACTGCAATTATAATTATTATCTGTTCTTTAATTGGGAGCGAAAAACAATTTAAGAGCTCATTACCGAATAACGTGATATTTGTAATGACCTCTAATGAACGGATAAAAAAGGGAATAAAGGAAATGATACGAAAAAAGTTTGACTGAATTTGCTTATTTTGGCTTGTAGTCATATAAAAAGTAGACTAATTGAAATGTTTCGTTCCTATCTTTTAACTAAAGGCAGATTCTTTTCCGGGGCGGGGGTACCTCAGTCGGTAGCGCGCCAGGCTCGCAATCTGTAGTTCCCAGGTTCGAGTCCCAGCTGGGTCAGAGTTGAGATTTATCTCCGCAAAATTTCCCTCCTGCCCACGGTCAGTAGGGGACACCGATGGGCTTGGAAAGGCCGCCGTCCGTCGGATGGAAGGTTAAGCCGTGGCCCCGTGTGCGGGAGAGCCATACCCTGTGCACGTTAAAGAACACGCTGGATGGCCTTGACGGGAGGCTACCATCTGTCTCCCAACAGCTGTTCCAGTGGGTCCCCTCCCCCAACCTTCTCTGAGCCTTCGGGGTCCATGTGACCTGGCCATTTAGCCCATTGTGTGCAAAAAAGTGCCGCTCAGAGGTAAAACAACCCAAAATACAGCTACAAGTTAGGTGTCAAATGACAGCTTATATGAGGACCGTCGTAGACTACTTCGATTTGAACCCTATGCCATTTACCTCCTCCCCTCTCCGCAAAATTCCCCGCCCTGCCCACGGTAAGTAGGGGACACCGATGGGCTTGGAAAGGCCGCCGTCCGTCGGATGGGACGTTAAGTCGTGGCCCCGTGTGCGGGAGAGCCATACCCTGTGCACGTTAAAGAACACGCTGGATGGCCTTGACGGGAGGCTACCATCTGTCTCCCAACAGCTGTTCCAGTGGGTCCCCTCCCCCAACCTTCCCTGAGCCTTCGGGGTCCATGTGACCTGGCCATTTAGCCCATGGTGTGCAAAAAAGTGCCGCTCAGAGGTAAAACAACCCAACGTTAAAGAACACGCTGGATAGCCTTGACGGGTGGCTACCATCTGTCTCCCAACAGCTGTTCCAGTGGGTCTCCTCCCCCAACCTTCTCTGACCCTTCGGGGTCCATGTGACCTGGCCATTTAGCCCATGGTGTGCAAAAAAGTGCCGCTCAGAGGTAAAACAACCCAACGTTAAAGAACACGCTGGATAGCCTTGACGGGTGGCTACCATCTGTCTCCCAACAGCTGTTCCAGTGGGTCTCCTCCCCCAACCTTCTCTGAGCCTTCGGGGTCCATGTGACTTGGCCATTTAGCCCATGGTGTGCAAAAAAGTGTCGCTCAGAGGTAAAACAAACCAACGTTAAAGAACACACTGGATGGCCTTGACAGGAGGCTACCATCTGTCTCCCAAAAATTGTTCCAGTGGGTCCCCTCCCCCAACCTTCTCTGAGCCTTCGGGGTCCATGTGACCTGGCCATTTAGCCCATGGTGTGCAAAAAAGTGCCGCTCAGAGGTAAAACAACCCAACGTTAAAGAACACGCTGGATAGCCTTGACGGGTGGCTACCATCTGTCTCCCAACAGCTGTTCCAGTGGGTCTCCTCCCCCAACCTTCTCTGACCCTTCGGGGTCCATGTGACCTGGCCATTTAGCCCATGGTGTGCAAAAAAGTGCCGCTCAGAGGTAAAACAACCCAACGTTAAAGAACACGCTGGATAGCCTTGACGGGTGGCTACCATCTGTCTCCCAACAGCTGTTCCAGTGTGTCTCCTCCCCCAACCTTCTCTGAGCCTTCGGGGTCCATGTGACCTGGCCATTTAGCCCATGGTGTGCAAAAAAGTGTCGCTCAGAGGTAAAACAACCCAACGTTAAAGAACACACTGGATGGCCTTGACAGGAGGCTACCATCTGTCTCCCAACAATTGTTCCAGTGGGTCCCCTCCCCCAACATTCTCTGAGCCTTCGGGGTCCATGTGACCTGGCCATTTAGCCCATGGTGTGCAAAAAAAGTGCCGCTCAGAGGTAAAACAACCCAACGTTAAAGAACACGCTGGATAGCCTTGACGGGTGGCTACCATCTGTCTTCCAACAGCTGTTCCAGTGGGTCCCCTCTCCCAACCTTCTCTGAGCCTTCGTGGTCCATGTGACCTGGCCATTTAGCCCATGGTGTGCAAAAAAGTGCCGCTCAGAGGTAAAACAACCCAACGTTAAAGAACACGCTGGATGGCCTTGACGGGTGGCTACCATCTGTCTCCCAACAGCTGTTCCAGTGGGTCCCCTCCCCCAACCTTCTCTGAGCCTTCGTGGTCCATGTGACCTGGCCATTTAGCCCATGGTGTGCAAAAAAGTGGCGCTCAGAGGTAAAACAACCCAACGTTAAAGAACACGCTGGATAGCCTTGACGGGTGGCTACCATCTGTCTCCCAACAGCTGTTCCAGTGGGTCCCCTCTCCCAACCTTCTCTGAGCCTTCGGGGTCCATGTGACCTGCCCATTTAGCCCATGGTGTGCAAAAAAGTGCCGCTCAGAGGTAAAACAACCCAACGTTAAAGAACACGCTGGATGGCCTTGACGGGTGGCTACCATCTGTCTCCCAACAGCTGTTCCAGTGGGTCCCCTCCCCCAACCTTCTCTGAGCCTTCGTGGTCCATGTGACCTGGCCATTTAGCCCATGGTGTGCAAAAAAGTGCCGCTCAGAGGTAAAACAACCCAACGTTAAAGAACACACTGGATGGCCTTGACGGGAGGCTACCATCTGTCTCCCAACAACTGTTCCAGTGGGTCCCCTTCCCCAACCTTCTCTGAGCCTTCCGGGTCCATGTGACCTGGCCATTTAGCCCATGGTGTGCAAAAAAGTGTCGCTAAGAGGTAAAACGTGGTCGATGTTTATGAGTCATATATCAAATGAAAATTTCTGAAGGTACAGTCGCTCAAAAAAGTATCCCAACACTATAGTTGATTACAAAATTCAGAAAAAATATTCGACAACGATTTTTTTAGAAATTAGCGATCTGGCAACCTTCATGTACAGTACACGAAAGTTGCCAGATCACTAATTTCTAAAAATATCGTTGTCAGATATTTTTTCTGGATTCTGTAATCAACCATAGCGTTCGGATACTTTTTTGAGCGACTGTAGGTGTTTCTAGTGACAAAGAAAAAAATACAAAGAAATTAAAAAAATGTTAAAAATATCTATCGGCCTATAAAAAAGTCCTCAAAAATAGAAAATAAACCTAAAGCACATAGCTGGTTCAATCATCGCTGAGTTCGTATTCACCTCAAAGGTCACGTGTGTCTTCGTGTCACGTGACACGAAGGTTGTCAGATCACTAATTTCTAAAAAAAAAATCGTTACCAGATATATTTTTTTTAATTATGTAATCAACCACAGTGTTCGGATACTTTTTTTTGAGCGACTGTACCACCAGACTTGTCCAAGTTTCGCATACATAAATTATAAATTAACCTCTTCTTAAATCTCTAATGATTACGAAGCAACAAGTGGCTGTTTGCACTATTTAACTATCTAAGGTCAAATGGATCAAATTACTTTTCAGTAAAAAATGTTATCTGCAGCTCAAGAATCGTTTATAAAAATTTTGTGACAGAATCAAGCAGCAAAACAGGAGCTCACTGCGCAGCTTTTGCATGTAGTGGTCTCTGGGAACGTCTCTACTTTTAGGGAGAATGTACAATCAAAATAAAACCAATGTTTTTATTTCATCGTTTCGTCTTCTTCTACCCATTCTATTGCATCGTTACGACTTGTTTTTTTACCGCTTCGCAGCAAAACAGTCGTGAAAATTGCAACAATGTTATAGTCTTGAGTAATATGTTTAAATTTTTTTCAATTTGTTACAAAGTTCAGTTCAAGGGTTGATCTCTATATTTACAACAAAAGTCAGAAGCTGCAAAAATTTAAATAAACATTTAGATCGCTCTAAAGATTTCAATTACAAACAACTCGCATGGAAAGTAAAATAAAGTAAAATATACTTTAAAAATCCAACATATTTGAATAGTACAGTCGCTCAAAAAAATATCCGAACACTATGGTTGATTACAGAATTCAGAAAAAATATCTGGAAACGATTTTTTTTTAGAAATTAGTGATATGGCAACCTTCGTGTCACGTGACACTGGATCGTGTGGGCTCACTCACGGAAATATTGAGCGTGTGCAGTTACCGTTCACAGCAAACTGGAGCGTGTGCAGTAACTGCACACGCTCCAGTTTGCTATGAACGGTAACTGGAGCGTGTACAGTTGCTGTACACGCTCCAGATATTTTTCCTGAATTCTGTAATCACGTGACACGAAGGTTGCCAGATCACTAATTTCTAAAAAAAAATCGTTTCCAGATATTTTTTCTGAATTCTGTAATCAACCATAGTGTTCCTGATATTTTTTTGAGCGACTGTACTAAATGTTTAATAAATTAATGACTTCGATAAAGGCGCAGCATTAAATATTTATTACATTGAATATATTATATTTGATTAACGTTTAATTTTTTAATAGGATCACGGTTTCATTTTTAGATCAAAAACGTGACTCTAGGATGGAACGAGCGCTTTTGTTGGTAGTACAGTCGCTCAAAAAAGTATCCGAACACCATGGTTGATTACAGAATTCAGAAAAAAATAACTGGAAACGATTTTTTAGAAATTAGTGATTTGGCAACCTTCGTGTCACGTGACACGAAGGTTGCCAGATCACTAATTTCTAAAAAAATCGTTGCCAGATATTCTTTCTGACTTCTGTAATCAACCATAGTGTTCGGATACTTTTTTGAGCGACTGTACGTCAATGAGTTTTCTTCTGATACCATACAGAGCTTTATTGTTGCATCAAACTTTTCTGCAGAATCGAGAAAGAGTTTTATTTTTTGATAAACGACGTGTTTTCTAATTCCATCAGAGCTTCATTGTTGCAGCAAGCTCTTTTTTACCGAATCGAACCAGGACTTCATTGTTAGATCAGCGCCTTGTTTTCTGAATCTACCCAGAACTTCATTGTTATGTCAACATTTTTTTTACTTTTTATTTTATTAACTTTTTTTTTCTGAATCTACTCAGAACTATATTATTATGTCAACATTTTGTTTTCTGAATCTCCCCCGGAACTTCATTGTTATGCCAACATTTTACTCTCTGAATCTACACAGAATTTCATTGCTATGTCAATATCCTGTTTTCTCAATCTACCCAGAACTTCAATTTATGTCAACAACTTGTTTCTGAATCTACCCAGAACTTCATTGTTATGTCGACATCTTGTTTTCTGAATCTACCCAGAACTACATTGTTATGTCAACATCTTGTTTTCTGAATCACCCGGAATTTCATTGTTATGTCAACATCTTGTTTTCTGAATCTACCCAGAACTACATTGTTATGTCAACATCTTGTTTTCTGAATCACCCGGAATTTCATTGTTATGTCAACATCTTGTTTTCTGAATCTACCCAGAACTACATTGTTATGTCAACATCTTGTTTTCTGAATCACCCGGAATTTCATTGTTATGTCAACATCTTGTTTTCTGAATCTACCCAGAACTACATTGTTATGTCAACAACTTGTTTTCTGAATCACCCGGAATTTCATTGTTATGTCAACATCTTGTTTTCTGAATCTACCCAGAACTACATTGTTATGTCAACATCTTGTTTTCTGAATCACCCGGAATTTCATTGTTATGTCAACATCTTGTTTTCTGAATCTACCCAGAACTACATTGTTATGTCAACATCTTGTTTTCTGAATCACCCGGAATTTCATTGTTATGTCGACATCTTGTTTTCTGAATCTACCCAGAACTACATTGTTATGTCAACATCTTGTTTTCTGAATCACCTGGAATTTCATTGTTATGTCAACATCTTGTTTTCTGAATCTACCCAGAACTACATTGTTATGTCAACACCTTGTTTTCTGAATCACCCGGAATTTCATTGTTATGTCAACATCTTGTTTTCTGAATCTACCCAGAACTACATTGTTATGTCAACATCTTGTTTTCTGAATCACCCGGAATTTCATTGTTATGTCAACATCTTGTTTTCTGAATCTACCCAGAACTACATTGTTATGTCAACATCTTGTTTTCTGAATCTACCCAGAACTTCGTTGTTATGTCAACATCTTGTTTTCTGAATCTACCCAGAATTTCATTGTTATGTCAGCATTATTGGACAGGAATATCATTGCTAAATAAATGCTTTGTTTACTGAATCAAACCACAACTTCATTATTACACCAACATTTATTTAATAGGGTCAAAATTTCATGGTTACATCAATACCGTTTGTGAATCGAACCAGAATTTTATTGTTACATCAACACTTCGCTCTCTTAAGCGAATCAGAACTTTATTGTTACACCAACTCTTTGTTTTCTAAATCGAACTAGATCTTCATTGTTACACCAACACTTTCCGTTCTGAATCGAACCAGAACTTCATTGTTAGATCAACACTTTGTTTTCTGAAACGAATCAGAACTTCATTGTTTGATGAACACTTTGTTTTCTGAAACGAACTAGATCTTCATTGTTACACCAACACTTTCCGTTCTGAATCGAACCAGAACTTCATTGTTATATCAACGCCTTCCTTTCTGAATAGACCGAGAACTACATTTTTTGAACAAGCTCAGTTGTCGGGATCGAACCAGAGCCTCGCATTTCTGCTCAACCCAATTAAACTGAATCCTCTCAGCTACAAATTATCTCAGAATATCAATCTCTAAGCCTCTACTAATAAAGACAAAAGCTAACTTTTTGTTGCCTGTGTGCTGTAAATAATTAATTGCAACAATAATTGCACGGCTTTTGGAAAGAACACTTACTATGCAGTAAAATACGATTTCTCCGATGTGAATAAATTATTCTTTTTTTAATTTCTGTTTTGTGCTGCAGCACTGACATTATTTATAGTCTTAACATTTGCTTCAAACGAAATGAAATCATAATTGAAAACCCAACCCAAAAAGGTTTGCAATTTGTTTTAAAAGACAACTGTAAATGCAACGCAAAGATTTATTAGCAAAGCCCAATTAACCGTAACTTTCTATTTGTTTATATTTGCTAATTAATTTTGAAAGCAAGCTTGGTATCTCGAAGATTTCAGTCGAAACATCAGTGTTTGTCCACGTTTCTCTCACTCATTTTGTGAACCCCACAACAGGTTGGGTTGTTTTACCTCTGAGCGGCACTTTTTTGCACACCATGGGCTAAATGGCCAGGTCACATGGACCCCGAAGGCTCAGAGAAGGTTGGGGGAGGGGATCCACTGGAACAGCTGTTGGGAGACAGATGGTAGCCTCCCGTCAAGGCCATCCAGCGTGTTCTTTAACGTTGGGTTGTTTTACCTCTGAGCGGCACTTTTTTGCACACCATGGGCTAAATGGCCAGGTCACATAGACTTCGAAGGCTCAGAGAAGGTTGGGGGAGGGGATCCACTGGAACAGCTGTTGGGAGACAGATGGTAGCCTCCCGTCAAGGCCATCCAGCGTGTTCTTTAACGTGCACAGGGTATGGCTCTCCCGCACCCGGGGCCACGGCTTAACGTCCCATCCGACGGACGGCGGCCTTTCCAAGCCCATCGGTGTCCCCTACTGACCGTGGGCAGGGGGGGGGGATTTTGCCGAGATAAATCTCAACGCTGACCCAGCTGGGAGTCGAACCTGAGAACTACAGATTACGAGCCTGGCGCGCTCCCGACTGAGCCACCCACGCCCCTATGGAATGGGGACTCACCAGGCAGTTAATAGGATATAGATGAAAAACCGTCATCCAAAGATTTAAGGTTAAGACATAAACTACACTGCTCTCCAAAATATTATTATATAATATTTATAGGTTATTATTATATGTCATATAATTATCTGTCAATGGGAATCTAACTTCGAAATTATGTAACTTCTAAAATATGCAAAAATGTAACTGAAGATAAAGATCATTATCAGATCTATTTAAATCTCGATTTTCAGCAAAATTCATTCGGTATTTAAAGAGTTTTCAGAGCTGGAATATTTCACAACAGTGATGCATCATAAGAGTTTACCTCAGAAATTAAATCTTGAATAATAAGTGTTGTTTGAAAAACCATTTAATAAAATAAACACGCATTTCAGAAGTTTGCGTAATGATTATTTTGGTATTTAGACAATTGTGAACGGTTTTTGTAAACAAGGAAAATTTATCGTTAAATATTCCAACTTCCATAACTCTTTAAGTAATGAACGAATATTGGTGAAAATCACAGATTTAATAGATCAGATACGATCTTTAATTTTTCTTCAGTCATTTTTTCCTTTCAATGCATATTTTAGAAGTTATAGAGCTTCGAAATTAGATTCCAATTAATATGACATGGAATTTCTCTTATTTTTTGCTCGTAATCTGTAGTTCCCAGGTTCGAGTCCCAGCTGGGTCAGCGTTGGGATTTGTCTCCGCAAAATTCCCCGCCCTGCCCACGGTCAGTAGGGGATATCGATGGGCTTGGAAAGGCTGCCGTCCGTCGGATGGGACGTTAAGCCGTGGCCCCGTGTGCGGGAGAGCCATACCCTGTGCACGTTAAAGAACACGCTAGATGGCCTTGACGGGAGTCTACCATCTGTCTCCCAATAGCTGTTCCAGTGGGTCCCCTCCTCCAACCTTCTCTGAGCCTTCGGGGTCCATGTGACCTGGCCATTTAGCCCATGGTGTGCAAAAAAGTGCCGCTCAGAGGCAAAACAACCCAACGTTAAAGAACACGCTGGATGGCCTTGACGGGAGGCTACCATCTGTCTCCCAACAGCTGTTCCAATGGGTCCCCTCCCCCCAACCTTCTCTGAGCCTTCGGGGTCCATGTGGCCTGGCCATTTAGCCCATGGTGTGCAAAAAAGTGCCGCTCAGAGGTAAAACAATCCAACAACCCAACCTCTTATTTTTTGCCAGGGCGGTGTAGAAATTCTCTCTTTTTTTACACTGCTGAGACTGCAATTTACCTTCCTCTGAATCTAACATAACTTCACTGGGGATGCACCGCCTTTAGATATTCCAGACAGAAAATTCGTTTCTGGATGGGATCAGTTTCTCCCTCAAATGATGCTTCTACCATCCAGCATCTCGGATCTTTCGTTCATTGTCTCGAGCTATAACCGCCAAGTGGAGCAATTCTGAAGTCTTTTGGAAAGTGCCACGGTAATATTTGGTGCATTTTGCTGAAGAAAATGTTTAGGCGGAGACCTTTTAATGCGATTGTCGGAACCTGTCCTCCCGCTCGCTTAGAAAAATGCTTACCGCAGTGCTTTCTACAACGATCGAGTTTTCTTTACTTGAAAGATAACCATTTTCTCATCCGAAACAGATACACTATATTCCCAAAAGTATTGAGAGTCGGAACTAGGGTGTTCATACATCTCGGTTTTCAAAGAACTCTTCTGATGTCCCGAAAGAAATTTTCAGAGCATCCAAAGGTTCCGGTTTTTTATGACGATATACAGTCGGCTTTTCAGTTAATTAATGCGTTTTGGGAATAACTCGTTCACTGTATTTACGCCTGTTTCTAATTTATGTGGACTTTTTTGTGTGCGGAAAAATGTTATTTGCACTGAGCATCAAACAGTCGGTGCACGCTGAAACATAGTGGTAGAGCGCCAGGCTCGCAATCTCCAGTTCCTAAATTCGATTCTCACCTGGATCAGTGTTGAGCAAAACTCCTACTTTCCCTCAGTCAGTAGGAGATACCGATGGGCTTGGAAAGGCCGACGTACGTTGGATGGGACGTACAGTCGTGGACCCATGTGCGGGAGAGCCATACTTCGTGCACATTAAAGAACACGCCGAATGACCTTGACGGGTTGGGTTGTTTTACCTCTGAGCGGCACTTTTTTGCACACAATGGGTTAAATGGCCAAGTCACAAGGACCCCGAAGGCTCAGAGAAGGCCATCTTTCTCTAACATCTTTCTCCTACCATCTTTCTCCTAACATCTGACCCCTCCCGCAACCTTCCCTGAGTCGTCGACGCCCTTGTGATCTGGATATTTTTATGAGCAAAAAAAGTGCGGCTAGGAAGCGAAAAAAAAGCTAAAAGTACATTTATTGAAATGTCCCTGTTTTTATTATTCGAAATTTGGATACCCTATCCCAATCTTGGCAAACTGTTTAGCTTAAAGGTCACGTAGGAAACAGAAAATGGAAAGACGGGTCGCCAAAGAAATATGTAATCAATAAGGTACAATCGCTCAAAAAGGTATCCGAACACTATAGTTGATTACAGAATTGAGAAAAAATATCTGGCAACGATTTTTTTTAGAAATTAGTGATCTGGCAACCTTCGTGTCACGTGATTACAGAATTCAGGAAAAATATCTGGAGCGTGTACAGCAACTGTACACGATCCAGTTACCGTTCACAGCAAACTGGAGCGTGTGCAGTTACTGCACACGCTCCAGTTTTCTGTGAACGGTAACTGCACACGCTCAATATTTCCGTGAGTGAGCCCACACGATCCAGGTCTTTGTGAGCTCACACGATCCAATGTGCTGTGAACATTAACCGCAATCGCTCCAGTTTGCTGTGAACGGTAACTGCACACGCTCCATATTCATTGCATTACATATTCATAAGCATTATATATTAAAAAAAAACCGAACACTAGGTTGATTAGAGAATTCAGAAAAAATATCTGGCAACGATTTTTTCTTATAAATTAGCGATCTGGCAACCTTCGTGTCACGTGACACGAAGGTTGACACCATTTTTTCTGAATTCTGTAGTCAACCATAGTGTTCGGATACCTTTTTGAGCGACTGTACGTATAACCAAAGCAAAAAGAAAAAAAATAACTAAAGCAAAACAATATAATTTTATTAAAATTAATTATTTTAATGAGAATTCGTTTCCTCGAAGTTGCAATTTTTGTCCTCTATACATTCATTTACTATTCTGCAAAATTTAATTTTTCATCAGTAGCTACCCGGCCATAAAAAACGAGATGGCGGGTAACATAGTCCCACCGGCTATAGTTTACTGGGACCTGCTCTAGCGCAAAGGTGTAGTGGACCCCCGATATAACGCGCATGTCGGGCGGGAAGCAACACCCGCGTTATAAGGTGAACCGCGTTATACCGAGCAGCGCGGTGGCGACACAATAAAATTTACTCAGAACGATTTGAGCTATATACTGAAACATCCCATCAATAATATATATATTATGTATTTTAATAAAAAAACCAATTTATGTATTAAGTGTTTTATTAAAATTCACATAACATAGTTATACATGTTAATAAGTACAGTCGCTCAAAAAAGTATCCGAACATGATGGTTGATTGCAAAATTCAGAAAAAATATCTGGCATTGATTTTTTTTTAGAAAGGTTGCCAGATGACTAATTTCTAAAAAAAATCAATGCCAGATATTTTTCTGAATTTTGCAATCAACCATAGTGTTCGGATACTTTTTTGAGCGACTGTACATATATTTATTATTTTATTTACGTACATAAGGTACGCTTGAAAATACGTAAAAACAAACACTATCTATAACTTATCGCGAATATCGCCCGTGCTATAACCGAGTGCGCGGTATAGCGAGCAACGCTATAACGAAGGTCCACTGTATTTTCATTTCATTCAAGGCAAATTTCGTGAGAATCAACATCGAAAGCTGAACCTGCTTATGATAGAAGCATCTGGAAGACGTGGTTAATTTTTTTCATTGAAATAATTTGCAATGCAGATTCTGTTCCTTGTGGTCAAAACTTCCAGACACGCGCAGAATTTTAACTTTTAAGGAATATTTAGAGTATTATTGTAATGAAGATTTACCTCTTAAAATATGAAATAAACGTTTTTTTTTTTTTCATAATTTTATGCAATTGTAATTTTTATTTTCAATCTCCCATCGGTTTAGTTATTGCATTAATTTTTTTAAGATTTATTTTGCGATCTTTATGGCCGGTGGTTAGCACGCTTGGCTACTGATCTAAGGGACCTGGGTTCGAGCCCCAGATAAGGCATGGATGTTTGTGCCGTTTTTCTTCTGAGGTCCTGCCATCCTCTCAGATCTTCTACTGTGACATATGGGGCGGGGGTGGCTCAGTCGGTAGCACGCCAGGCTCGTAATCTGTAGTTCCCAGGTTCGAGTCCCAGCTGGGTCTGCGTTGAGATTTATCTCCGCAAAATTCCCCGCCCTGCCCACGGTCAGTAGGGGACACCGATGGGCTTGGAAAGTCCGCCGTCCGTCGGATGGGACGTTAAGCCATGGCCCCGTGTGCGGGAGAGCCATACCCTGTGCACGTTAAAGAACACGCTGGATGGCCTTGACGGGAGGCTACCATCTGTCTCCCAACAGCTGTTCCAATGGGTCCCCTCCCCCCAACCTTCTCTGAGCCTTCGGGGTCGTTGTGACCTGGCCATTTAGCCCATGGTGTGCAAAAAAGTGCCGCTCAGAGGTAAAACAACCCAACCCAAGTCGTCCCAAGATGTAATTGACAAACACCAAAGCATCTACTATTTATTGTTTTTTTTTTTAAAAATAGCCTATACCAGGGGTGGGCAATTGTTTTCGTATCTACACTGCGCATGCGTATTGACGTGGCCGTCCTAGTGGAAAATAAGAGACGAATCTTCGGTCGCGCACGGGAAGGAAATCTCGGTTCAAGGCAGATTTTTCTGACTGTCTTAGCGGGCCACAAAAAACTCTTAGCGGGCCACAAAAAACTCTTAGCGGGCGGCTATTTGCCCACCCCTGGCCTATACCAATAAAGCAAGATGAATTTCTTACACTTCCTTCTTAATCACAAAATATAAGAGTAAGAAATTTGATTTATCTTTTTTGCATTGCATCCCTTGTAATTTTTTAATATTAACGTATTCAGTCAACTAAACTCGAAATTTTAATAAATAGTATAATAGGAAAAGTATTAGATATAAATATTACTAATAATTTTTTTCATATTGAAAACTACCGGTTAATTCATTATAAAAAATATTATGTATAATATTGAATTTTTTCATTAACAGGTAATTATGGTAATGAAACATTCTTGATTCAGGTGTTAAAACCTGTTTATATCTATAACAACAGAAAAAAAAGAGGTGTCTATGGCAGCCATAGCTGGTCAGAAAATGATAGTATACACTTCAAATTTTCAGAGAATGTGTCTTGTTGTGGTCCGGGTTGCAATGCCAAATTTCAAGTCGAAATTCCTAAAGGGGGTTTTCTAGAAGCAAATATATTTACCATGCCATTTCTACCATGGAGACAGGAAGAGAGGGAGATGACCATCGCTTGAAAACTGTAACCGAAGTCATCATATTGCTCTTACTCGTAAGCGTGTGTTGTCTATGTTAACGAACGAGATATTGTTCAAAAACAGTTGTCTCCTATATAGCATGGGGCGGGGGTGGCTCAGTCGGTAGCGCGCCAGGCTCGTAATCTGTAGTTCCCAGGTTCGAGTCCCAGCTGGGTCAGCGTTGAGATTTATCTCCGCAAAATTCCCCGCCCTGCCCACGGTCAGTAGGGGACACCGATGGGCTTGGAAAGGCCGCCGTCCGTCGGATGGGACGTTAAGCCTGGCCCCGTGTGCGGGAGAGCCATACCCTGTGCACGTTAAAGAACACGCTGGATGACCTTTACGGGAGGCTACCATCTGTCTCCCAACAGCTGTTCCAGTGGGTCCCCTCCCCCAACCTTCTCTGAGCCTTCGGGGTCCATGTGACCTGGCAATTTAGCCCATGGTGTGCAAAAAAGTGCCGCTCAGAGGTAAAACAACCCAACCCAACCCGCTTTGCACTCGGCCCCCAGATCAGTTAAGGCTCCAAACTTTGCACGAACATTTTTTCCTTCACCCAGGGGAAGAATATAGATAATTACCAACCCGATGTGATCAACCAAAATCGGCGTGTACCGGTTTGAATTCCTCGAAATCCCCATAGACTTAACATTAACCGTTGAAAGCTATTCAAAATAACTGTTGCCACCAATAAATTTGATAAAACGGATACATGAAACTAAACTATTATCCGATTTCGTGTATGGAGATAGGAAGAGAGGGAGATGCCCATCGCTTGAAGACTGTAACCGAAGCCATCATATTGCTATTACTCATAAGCGTGCGTTGTCTATGTTAACGAACGAGATATTGTTCAAAAACAGTTGTCTCCTATATAGCATGGGGCGGGGGTGGCACAGTCGGTAGCGCGCCAGGCTCGTAATCTGTAGTTCCCAGGTTCGAGTCACAGCTGGGTCAGCGTTGAGATTTATCTCCGCAAAATTCCCCGCCCTGTCCACGGTCAGTAGGGGACACCGATGGGCTTGGAAAGACCGCCGTCCGTCGGATGGGACATTAAGCCCGGCCCCGTGTGCGGGAGAGCCATACCCTGTGCACGTTAAAGAACACGCTGGATGGCCTTGATGGGAGGCTACCATCTGTCTCCCAACAGCTGTTCCAGTGGGTCCCCTCCCCCAACCTTCTCTGAGCCTTCGGGGTCCATGTGACCTGGCCATTTAGCCCATGGTGTGCAAAAAAGTGCAGCTCAGAGGTAAAACAACCCAACCTATATAGCATATTCCCTGCAGAAATTAACCTGCGAAATAGATAAAAGGAATAACATTTCATTGGTAAGAAATTGAAGTTTTTAAACTTTTCGTTATTTCAATTACATTTATTGGAAAGTAGCGTAAACTATTGCTACTTCTACATATTGCTAAAATTATTACTGGTTTGGAATGTCTCTTAACCCCCGTTTTTGTCTGGAGGGTATTATTGTTGAATTGATTTTATTTGATATATAATTTATTTATTAATGCCGTCCCATTGCCGAGTGGTTAGCGCGCTTGGCTACTGATCTAAGGGACCTGGGTTCGAGCCCCGGGTAAGGCATGGATGTATGTGTCGTTTTTCTGCTGAGGTCCTGCCATCCTCTCAGACCTTCTACTATGGCATATAAACTGACAGTCTCCTGTCAGACCTCTGTGGCAAGCAGCTGCTTGAGGGGGTATTTATTTATTTATTTATAATTTATTACGATAGACGGTCCAATATGGACTTCAACAACCGTTTTCCAAAAACAGACAAATTTGATTATGATGTTCAATTAGAGTTTTTTCAAACACTTCAAATACAAAGAGAAATTAAAAAAGAGCAAATTCACATGTACCTAATAATAATATATTGTTATTAGGAAATATTACGATTTAATTGTGCTAGTAATCGTACAAAACATTCACACATGCGATGACAACTGACCTCTCAGCGCGACTCTCAGTGTAGGTTGGATTTGGATTGTTTTACCTCTGAGCTACACTATTTTGCGCAAAATGGGCTAAATGGCCAGATCACAAGGACCCCAAAGGCTCAGATAAGGTTGCAGGAGGGGACCCACTGGAAAGGCTGTTGGGAGACAGATCGTAGTCTCCCGTCAAGGCCATCCAGAGTGTTCTTTAACGTGCACAGGGTATGACTCTCCCGCACACGGGGCCACAGCTTAACGTCCCATCCGAGGACGGCGACCTTTCCAAACCCATCGGTGTCCCCTACTGACCGTGGACAGGGCGGAGACAAATCTCAATGCTGACGCAGCTGGGACTAGCGACACTTTTTTGCACACCATGGCTAAATGGCCAGATCACAAGGGGGCGGGGGTGGCTCAGTCGGTAGCGCGCCAGGCTCGTAATCTGCAGTTCCCAGGTTCGAGTCCCAGCTGGGTCAGCGTTGAGATTTATCTCCGCAAAATTCCCCGCCCTGCCCACGGTCAGTAGGGGACACCGATGGGCTTGGAAAGGCCGCCGTCCGTCGGATGGGACGTTAAGCCGTGGCCCCGTGTGCGGGAGAGCCATACCCTGTGCACGTTAAAGAACACGCTGGAGGGCCTTGACGGGAGGCTACCATCTGTCTCCCAACAGCTGTTCCAGTGGGTCCCCTCCCCCAACCTTCTCTGAGCCTTCGGGGTCCTTGTGACCTGGCCATTTAGCCCGTGGTGTGCAAAAAAGTGCCGCTCAGATAAAACAACAACCCAAAAGCCAGATCACAAGGACCCCGAAGGCTCAGAGAAGGTTTGGGGAGGGGACCCACTGGAACAGCTGTTGGGAGACAGATGGCAGCCTCCCATCAAAGCTATCTAGCGTGTTGTTTAATAGTGCGAAATCTTCTCCGTTTCGTAATGACACGGGAAGATATTCCCGACAATGCATTGTCGGGAATATCTTTTACGAAATGACTCATTACAGTCAGTTTAGAAATCATTTAAAAATTCACGGAGAAAAAAAATTTTCAGTGGTAAAACAACCTAGCGTAACAGAATGCAAACTGATCTATACTTGATCCATTTTAAGCTTTTCCAAAGAAAGGAGGGGAGGGGTAGTTCAGTCGATAGCGCGCCAGGTTCATAATCTGTAGTTCCCAGGTTCGAGTCCCAGCTGGGTTACCGTTGAGATTTATCACCTCAAAACTCCTCGCCCTGCAGATTGAGACACCGATGGGCTTATGAAGGCAGCCGTCCGTCGGATAAGACGTTAAGCCGTGGCCCTCTGCAGGAGAGAAATATCCTATGCACGTTAAAGAACACACTGGATGACCTTGACAGAACACTACGATCTGTCTCCCAACAGCTGTTCCAGTAGGTTCCCTCCCCCAACCTTCTCTGAGATTTCGGGGTCCTTGTGACCTTCATTTAGTCCATGGTGCGCAAAAAAGTGCCGCTCAGAGTTTGGGTTAGGTTGTTTTACCTCTGAGCGGCACTTTTTTGCACACCATGGGCTAAATGGCCAGGTCACATGGACCCCGAAGACTCAGAGAAGGTTGGGGGAGGGGACCCAGTGGAACAACTGTTGGGAGACAGATGGTAGCCTCCCGTCAAGGCCATCCAGTGTGTTCTTTAACGTGCACAGGGTATGACTCTCCCACACACGGGGCCACGGCTTAACGTCCCATCCGACGGACGGCGGCCTTTCCAAGCCCATCGGTGTCCCCTACTGACCGTGGACAGGGCGAGG
Source organism: Ryuthela nishihirai (assembly GCA_038380435.1). Lineage (NCBI taxonomy): Eukaryota > Metazoa > Arthropoda > Arachnida > Araneae > Heptathelidae > Ryuthela > Ryuthela nishihirai. The sequence goes on along the minus strand of JAWZYU010000029.1, from coordinate 31,674,748 downwards.
AATTTTGCGGAGATAAATCTCAACGCTATCCCAGTTGGGACTCGAACCTGGGAACTACAGATTACGAGCCTGGCGCGCTACCGACTGAGCCCCCCCCCCCCCTGCTCAGAGGTAAAACAAACCAAACCAAAGAGTGGATGATTGGTTTCGAGTTCTTTTCCGGTTCCATCCGGTGATTACTTTCAATAAACTCATCTCATCGCCATCTCTGATGCAGGTCACTCTCGCTCCCTGATTCCGTGTCTCAGAACAACAAGATATTTCCTGTTCCCTATCGATGTCTCGACCAGAACGGGTAAACAGCCTGATTGGTGGAAACTGACCCAAAAAAGTGACTTTTGTGCCTGACATCTGACCTGCCGCTGTCTGTGTCACAAACAGTCTCTCGACATGAGCGCCTAAGTTCATAAGAAAAGCCAGTTCCGGGGTCGAATATCCCTCTTTTCACAGCTGATCTCTCATTTCTGATAATACAGAAATGAGACATCTCGTTTGGAAAAGTAGGTCATCTTAAAGGATCATCAGTCATCTTACACGGATTTTTTTTTCCTTCTCTACCATTGAGAAATCATTAAAAAGACGATGAATAGAGTGCTATGAAGAAGAATGAGTAGAAATTTGGCCAAGACATGTGATTAAATATATATATACACAATCGTTTCAGAATAATATGACCACCTACCTAATAATAGATTTAAAACGCGCTTTAAGCTCCACAAAATATCAATCCAAGGAGAAGCCGCATGTCCAGATCAGGAAAAAAACAAAATTTTCCTGATCCTGAAAATTCCTGAAAGAAAAAATTTGGACTGGGGGGGGGGGGGGGGGTTGGGGTCATAATATTCTGATACGACTGTGTATATATACAGGCCCGGATCTAGAAAGAAATAACGGGGAGGGGGGGGATGAAGTCAAGCGACGTAATCGAGCTGCAAAAAGGTAAAAATGGGGTTGGTTGGTTTGGTTGTTTTACCTCTGAGCGGCACTTTTTTGCACACCATGGGCTAAATGGCCAGGTCATAAAGACCTCGAAGGCTCAGAGAAAGTTTTGGGAGAGGACCCACTGGAACAGCTTTTGGCAGACAGATGGTAGCCTCCCGTCAAGGCCATCCAGCGTGTTCTTTAACGTGCACAGGGTATGGCTCTCCCCCACATGGAGCCACGGCTTAACGTACCATCCGACGGACGGCGGCCTTTCGAAGCCCATCGGTGTCTCCTATTGACCTTAGGCAGGGCGGGGAGTTTTGCGGAGATAAATCTCAACGCTGACCCAGCTGGGACTCGAACCTGGGAACTACAGATTACGCGCTTGGCGCGCTACCGACTGAGACACCCCCACCCCAAAAATTGGGGGGGGGGGGGGGGGCAAGAGATATATTCAATGGGAACCACTGATCATAGTTTCAACTAGACCGGTGGTTCCCATTTGGTGATTCGCGACGAAATTTCAAGGGGCTTGCGATAAAATTTTGTAATGGCGCCTTAAGCAGTAAAGAATTCTCAAATTACGCTACAAATATAGTTTTCCTGTGTGACAACAAGAACGTTTGAAGCATTTTAGGTTCGTTTCTGCAGTGATTCTAAATTTTAGAGGTCTCATAATTATAGGTAATAAAATTTTTTATTTTATAATTATAATTATATAACGTAAATTAAAATTTGGAGCTTTATTTTAGTTATTATTATCTTGGGGGTTCGCAACATATTTTTTCTATGGTAGAAAGGGGTTACGCCAGTTACATACACATTTCCAGGGGGTACGTGAAGCATAAAAGGTTGAGAACCACTGATATATATGTTTTAATTTATTCCCATTGTTATACTATAACTATAGTTTTATCTATCTATACAAGGGGTACGCCAGTTACATACACATTCCCAGGGGGTACGTGAAGCATAAAAGGTTGAGAACCACTGATATATATGTTTTATTTTATTCCCATTGTTATACTATAACTATAGTTTTATCTATCTATACAAGGGGTACGCCAGTTACATACACATTCCCAGGGGGTACGTGAAGCATAAAAGGTTGAGAACCACTGATATATATGTTTTATTTTATTCCCATTGTTATATTATAACTATAGTTTTATCTATCTATACAAGGGGTACGCCAGTTACATACACATTTCCAGGGGGTACGTGAAGCATAAAAGGTTGAGAACCACTGATATATATGTTTTAATTTATTCCCATTGTTATACTATAACTATAGTTTTATCTATCTATATAAGCGGTACGCCAGTTACGTACACATTTCCAGGGGGTACGTGAAGCATAAAAGGTTGAGAACCACTTATATATATGTTTTATTTTATTCCCATTGTTATACTATAACTATAGTTTTATCTATCTATACAAGGGGTACGCCAGTTACATACACATTCCCAGGGGGTACGTGAAGCATAAAAGGTTGAGAACCACTGATATATATGTTTTATTTTATTCCCATTGTTATATTATAACTATAGTTTTATCTATCTATACAAGGGGTACGCCAGTTACATACACATTTCCAGGGGGTACGTGAAGCATAAAAGGTTGAGAACCACTGATATATATGTTTTAATTTATTCCCATTGTTATACTATAACTATAGTTTTATCTATCTATATAAGCGGTACGCCAGTTACGTACACATTTCCAGGGGGTACGTGAAGCATAAAAGGTTGAGAACCACTGATATATATGTTTTATTTTATTCCCATTGTTATATTATAACTATAGTTTTATCTATCTATACAAGGGGTACGCCAGTTACATACACATTCCCAGGGGGTACGTGAAGCATAAATTTTGAGAACCACTGATATATATGTTTTATTTTATTCCCATTGTTATATTATAACTATAGTTTTATCTATCTATACAAGGGGTACGCCAGTTACATACACATTTCCAGGGGGTACGTGAAGCATAAAAGTTTGAGAACCACTGGGTTATGTAATGCACGGATATTGTTCAAAGTCGAAATTTAGACAGTTTAATTGATATCTTAAATCATACCTTGTGACCTTCGTGTCACGTGACACGAAGGTTGCCAGATCACTAATTTCTAAAAAAAAATCGTTGCCAGATATTTTCTCTGAATTCTGTAATCAACCATAGTGTTCGGATACTTTTTTTGAGCGACTGAACATTATCGAATTTGAAGACGAAATTTGAAAGAAGGATATTTATGAATTGAATGTGAATTTTCCCAATACTTAGTACTTCATTTTGCAAAATTAATATTTTTATGATATTTTATGAAACAGTGTACTTACGAATCAGTTTTATTTAGCCTATATAATAGAAAGCCGTCCCGTGGCCGAGTGGTTAGCGCGCTTGGCTACTGATCTACGGGACCTGGGTTCGAGCCCCGGGTAAGGCATGGAAGTTCGTGTTGTTTTCTGCTGAGGTCCTGCCATCCTCTGAGATCTTCTACTGTGGCATATAAACTGACAGGCTCCTGTCAGACCTCTGTGGCAAGCAGCTGCTTGAGGGGGTATTTATTTATTTTTTTTATTTATATAATAGACTACAAAGTTAAACTTGGTGCTAAAAATGCGATAAAACGCAGTTTTTTACTTAGCCTGAAAATTCGATGTAGAAAAGTCAGATGTCACTGCCGATTCAAAACAGGCTTTCTTCCATTAAGGAGTCGCGAGACAGATCCAGTGGCAATGGCAAGAATATAATTTTAGCGAAAGAATATAAATATAACTTGTTACAGATAACGATTTTTTTAATATCGGAATATGCTGTTATCTGTTTATTCTTGAAAATTAATCACATGAGGTGAAACCATTTAGTTGATTTTTACTTTGGAAGGTCAGTCTAATGATTTCGCTTGACGCTATACCAATGTCACTTCATCATATGTATTATATCTACACATAATTAGCAAAAACTCAATCCATACATACACTGTAAAACCGCGTAAATCGAAACTGGATGCATTTTTTGACCCTGTAAAACAGAAATCGTGTAATTCAAGTACCGTGTAAATCCTGTAATTCAATAATATAGTACCGTGTAAAGAGTGTAAGTCAAAGTATCGTGTAAATCGTGTACATCAAGTGCTGCGTAAATCGTGTAAGTCAAGTACCGTGTAAATCGCGTAAGTCAAGTATGTAAATCGTGTAAGTCAAGTACCGTGTAAATCGTGTAAGTCAAGTATCGTGTAAATCGTGTAAATCAAGTACCGTGTAAATAGTGTAAGTCAAGTGCTGCGTAAATCGTGTAAGTCAAGTACTGTGTAAATCGTGTAAGTCAAGTGTCGTGTAAATCGTGTAAGTCAAGTACCGTGTAAATCGCGTAAGTCAAGTGCTGCGTAAATCGTGTAAGTCAAGTACCGTGTAAATCGCGTAAGTCAAGTACCGTGTAATTCGTGTAAGTCAAGTACCGTGTAATTCGTGAAAGTCAAGTACCGTGTAAATCGTGTAAGTCAAGTACAGTGTAAATCGTGTAAGTCAAGTACAGTGTAAATCGTGTAAGTCAAGTACCGTGTAAATCGTTTAAGTCAAGTACCGTGTAAATCGTTTAAGTCAAGTACCGTGTAAATCGTGTAAGTCAAGTACCGTGTAAATCGTGTAAGTCAAGTACCGTGTAAATCGTGTAAGTCAAGTACCGTGTAAATCGTGTAAGTCAAGTACCGTGTAAATCGTGTAAGTCAAGTACAGTGTAAATCGTGTAAGTCAAGTACAATGTAAATCGTATAAGTCAAGTACAATGTAAATCGTGTAAGTCAAGTACAGTGTAAATCGTGTAAGTCAAGTACCGTGTAAATCGTTTAAGTCAAGTACCGTGTAAATCGTGTAAGTCAAGTACCGTGTAAATCGTGTAAGTCAAGTACCGTGTAAATCGTGTAAGTCAAGTACCGTGTAAATCGTTTAAGTCAAGTACCATGTAAATCGTGGGACAGGTGTATTGAAATCTTGAAAAAGAAACTGGCCCCCCTCTGCCAAACTACTTCCCTCTGAGGGGTTTGAAATTTCACAACTTCCAACTTAGGAAATTGGTTCGTGTAACATGCTGAATTTCAGTGAAATGGCGTTGAAAAAAAAATATTTTTTGTGCCTTCTTGTTACTTTGGTCGTAAATAAGGCCCATTTAAATTGGGAGGGGGGGGGGATTTTCTTGTATAAATAAAAATTCAGGTCTGAAAATTTCTCAACTTCTAACTTAAGAAATTGCTTTGTCCAATGCGTAATACTTACCTGATGCAGTTACTGCAAGAATGCAGTGTGTACGTTTTGCAATCTATTGCAAACAATCTTGACGCAGATGAATTACAAAAAAAAGGAAGTCTTATATAGTGTTGCTAGGGGAAAACTGCCGCGTGCCATCTGGCAGCATTGCCCTTGTGTTCAATGGTCAAGGAGGAGGATGATTCATCTCTTTCAGACATGATGAACCGACTCGAATGTATGACGCTGATGACTGATAAAAAGATGATCTTTTGCCTTGTATTTTCGCTGAAATGCTCGTGACATTTTATCCTAATCAAATGATCACCTTTCAGTTGCCTTCTCGACCTTTGTTATTTTAGGTACCGAAACGCCGGTGCTTTTCCTCACTTATTTATTTAATTTTTTTGTTGTCCGTAGCGTGGCAGGCTCGTAATCTGTAGTTCCCAGGTTTGAGTCCCAGCTGGGTCAGCGTTGAGATTTATCTCCGCAAAATTCCCCGCCCTGCCCATGGTCAGTAGGGGACACCGATGAGCTTGAAAAGGCCGCCGTCCGTCGTATGGGACGTTAAGCCGTGGCATCGTGTGCGGGAGAGCCATACCCTGTGCACGTTAAAGAACACGCTGGATGGCCTTGATGGGAGGCTACCATCTGTCTACCAACAGCTGTTGCAGTGGGTCCCCTCCCCCAACCTTCTCTGAGCCTTCGGGGGTCCATGTGACCTGGCCATTTAGCGCATGGTGTGCAAAAAAGTGCCGCTCAGAGGAAAAACAACCCAACGTAAAAGAACACTCTGGATGGCCTTGACGGGAGGCTACCATCTGTCTCCCAACAGCTGTTCCAGTGGGTTCCCTCCCCCAACCTTCTCTGAGCCTTCGGGGTCCATGTGACCTGGCCATATAGCCCATGGTGTGCAAAAAAGTGCCGCTCAGAGGTAAAACAACTCAAACCAACCAATATATTACCAGCAGATCCTTTAATTCTTGTAAGTTACGTGGTTGAGCTGCCGCAGATTGGATAGGCTGTTTCAACACAAACCACAGATGCTCGATTGGATTGATGTCTGGGGAATTTGGAGGCCAGGGCAATACCTGAAAGTCTTCCTCATGTTCCATGAACCATTCTCGAACAATCCGAGTAGTGTGGCATGGCACATTATCCTGTTGAAAGGAATGTACCTGCTCTGCAATTATGTTTAGGTAGGTGGTAGACGTCATAGTTTCCTTCATATGAATGACTGGACCCAGGGTTTCCCAGCAGAGCAATCCCCGTCCCACGGCGCATTCTGTTGCCAACACTTCCCTAGGTAAACGACGCACACGTACCTGACCGTCCATATGGTGCAACAGGAAACAAGATTCATCGGACCAGACGACCTTCTTCCAATCATTAAAGGTTGATGGTTTGATGCTCGTGTACCCAGTACAGGCGCTTTCAATAGTGAACCGAGGTTAGCATGGGCACTCGGAGAGGCCCCATTTTCAGCAGGGTTCAATGTACTCTGTGTTGTGACACATTACTCCCGTCACCAGCATTCAAATCACGGGCGAGCTGTGCAACAGTATCCCTTCTGTTGGCTCGTATAATACGGGATAACCTTCGCTCAAATCTAGCATCGATGAGCTGTGATCGACACATACCGGGGCGGGGGTGGCTCAGTCGTAGCGCGCCAGGCTCGTAATCTGTAGTTCCCAGGTTCGAGTCCCAGCTGGGTCAGCGTTGAGATTTATCTCCGCAAAATTCCCCACCCTGCCCACGGTCAGTAGGGGACACCGATGGGCTTGGAAAGGCCGCCGCCCGTCGGATGGGACGTTAAGCCGTGGCCCCGTGTACGGGAGAGCCATACCCTGTGCACGTTAAAGAACACGCTGGATGGCCTTAACGGGAGTCTACCCTCTGTTTCCCAACAGCTGTTCCAGTGGGTTCCCTCCCCCAACCTTCTCTGAGCCTTCAGGGTCCATGTGACCTGGCCATTTAGCCCATGGTGTGCAAAAAAGTGCCGCTCAGAGGTAAAACAACCCAACTCTGACCATTACAATTTGGCCTTTCTTAAACTAACTTAAGTCTGCTGCCTTTCCCATCTGAAGAACAAGAATAACACTGATTAACAGAGCTCAGTATCAGGTGTTATTTATACCGTTTCATGACCTTCACACGAGCCGTCGTTTACCTGCAGTTGCTTCAATTTGCATAAAGACTCACCGGTCATAATGTTTCGGCTCTTCGGTGTATGTTTGAATATAAGGAATTTTATACTTTACTAGATTTCATAACCATTCTTTATCACAGTGACCAACGAGTTTCTAACTTGGAGTAATATTCCTAAAACTTTTGTTTCGTTTGCGGGTTTATATCGATTTTCATCAATCCCCCTGGGTTCTCCTAACCCTTGGGATGGGTTGGGTTGTTTTACCTCTGAGCGGCACTTTTTTGCACACCATGGGCTAAATGGCCAGGTCTCATGGACCCCCTAAGGCTCAGAGAAGGTTGGGGGAGGGGACCCACTGGAACAGCTGTTGGGAGGCAGATGGTAGCCTCCCGTCAAGGCCATCCAGCGTGTTCTTTTACGTTGGGTTGTTTTACCTCTGAGCGGCACTTTTTTGCACACCATGGGCTAAATGGCCAGGTCTCATGCACCCCCTAAGGCTCAGAGAAGGTTGGGGGAGGGGACCCACTGGAACAGCTGTTGGGAGGCAGATGGTAGCCTCCCGTCAAGGCCATCCAGCGTGTTCTTTTACGTTGGGTTGTTTTACCTCTGAGCGGCACTTTTTTGCACACCATGGGCTAAATGGCCAGGTCACATGGACCCCCCAAGGCTCAGAGAAGGTTGGGGGAGGGGACCCACTGGAACAGCTGTTGGAAGACAGATGGTAGCCTCCCGTCAAGGCCATCCAGCGTGTTCTTTAACGTGCATAGGGTATGGCTCTCCCGCACACGGGGCCACGGCTTAGCGTCCCTTCCGACGGACGGCGGCCTTTCCAAGCCCATCGGTGTCCCCTACTGAACGTGGGCAGGGCGGGGAATTTTGCGGAGATAAATCTCAACGCTGACCCAGCTGGGACTCGAACCTGGGAACTACAGATTACGAGCCTGGCGCGCTACCGACTGAGCCACCCCCGTCCCAACCCTTGGGATGATTTCTATATTTCTATGATTTCTATACATCCCTCGGATTTTTTAAAAACTCCTTTTGCTGATGATCCACTATAGTGAAGGTAAATTAATGTGTAATATTGTTAGTTTTAAATCTGCACCCATTATTTCTGTTTCTTAAAAAATGCAATATCCACTTTAGAATTCTTTTACCCCTTCGTGAGAAAAGCTCTATCTCTCTGTCTGTCAAATAGTGTGCTGAATTAAATTTAGTTACATTTTCCTAAGCACCCGAGGCGGAGGTGGCTCAGTCGGTAGCGCGCCATGCTCGTAATCTGCAGTTCCCAGGTTCAATTCCTAGCTGGGCCAGCATTGAGATTTATCTCCGCAAACTGCCCACGGTCAGTAGGGGACACCGATGGGCTAGATAAAGACTGCCGTCCGTCGGATGGGACGATAAGCCGCGGCCTCGTGTGCGGGAGAGCCATACCCTGTGCACGTTAAAGAACATGCTAGATGTCCTTGACGGAAGGTTACCATCTGACTCTTAACAGCTGTTCTATAGTCCACTTTCTCTGAGAGGGGCGGGGTTGGCTCAGTCGGTAGCGTGCCAGGCTCGTAATCTGTAGTTCCCAGGTTCGAGTCCCAGCTGGGTCAGCGTTGAGATTTATCTCCACAAAATTCCCCGCCCTGCCCACGGTCAGTAGGGGACACCGATGGACGGAAAGGCCGTCGTCCGTCGGATGGGACGTTAAGCCGTGGCCCCGTGTGCGGGAGAGCCATACCCTGTGCAAGTTAAAGAACACGCTGGATGGCCTTGACGGGAAGCTACCATTTGTCTCCCAACAGCTGTTCTAGTGGGTCCCCTCTCCCAACCTTCTCTGAGCCTTCGGGGTCCATGTGACCTGGCCATTTAGCCCATGGTGTGCAAAAAAGTGCCGCTCAGAGGTAAAACAACCCAACGTTAAAGAACACGCTGGATGGCCTTGACGGGAGGCTACCATCTGTCTCCCAACAGCTGTTCCAGTGGGTCCCCTCCCCCAACCTTCTCTGAGCCTTCGGGGTCCATGTGTCCTGGCCATTTAGCCCATGGTATGCAAAAAAGTGCCGCTCAGAGGTAAACAACCCAACCCTTTCTCTGAACACTCAGGGTCTTTGAGACTTGGCTGTTTGGCCCATTGTATGCAAAAAAAAAAGTGCCGCTCAGAGGTAAAAACAAACCAAACCAATTCTCTGAGCCTTTGGGAAGAAGTCATTGTGTACAAAGAAAGCACCACTCAGATGAGCAACAACTAACTTCAACCATATTACAGAAATTATGTTGTTGGGTTGCTTTATCTCTGAGTGGCTTTTTTTTCCACACAATGGGCTAAATGGTCAGTTTACAAGACCCTGAGGGCTCAGAGAAGATTAGAGGGAGGGCCCACTGTACAGCTATTAGGAGACAGATGGTAGCCTCCCATCAAGACCATCCAGCATATTCATTAAGGTGACCGGGACCTCTGTAGCCCATGGCTACATGAGGATGATGATGCATTGGGTACTGCTCTCCTAAACATGAGACCACAGCTTAACGTCCCATCCGACGGACGGCACCCTTTCCAAACCCATTGGTGTTCCCTACTGACCGAGGACAGGAGATAAATCTCAACGCTGGCCCAGGAGGGACTCGAACCTGGGAACTCCAGATTAAGAACCTAGCGCTCTACCGAATGAGCCACCCCCACCCGCTTTCAGAAAATATGAAGTATCAAATTTTGTTTTCCATGAGGATCGATATCTAGTGATGGAATGTCCTCGCACTTGAGAATGCTAATAACAGAAGCGGAAGCAAAATATTAATAATTATATATCACATATATTTTTAATTTTTTTAAGCCCACTAAAATGGAGGAGGAAATTTTATCTCGAAACGCAATCCGCCTCAACAGTGAAACTTTACATTTTTCCTAGATTCCGGGGGGGGGGGGGGGGTGCTCAGTCGGTAAAGCGCCAAGCTCGTAACTTGCAGTTCCCAGGTTCGAGTCCCAGCTGGGTCAGCGTTGAGATTTATGTCCTAAAAACTCCCCGCCCTGCCCACGGTTAGTAGGGGGCACTGATGGGCTTGGAAAGGCCGCCGTCCGTCGGATGGGACGTTAAACGTGGCCCCCTGTGCCACGCTTAACGTCCCATCCGACGGACGGCAGTTGAACGAGGGAGAGTCATACCCTGTGCACGTTAAAGAACACACTGTATTGCCTTGACAGGAGGCTACCATCTGTCTCCCAACAGCAGTTCCAGTGGGTCCTCTCCCCCAATATTCTCTGAGCCTTTGGGGTTCTTGTGACCTGGCCATTTAGCCCATGGTGTGCAAAAAAGTGCCGCTCAGAGGTAAAACAACCCAACGTTAAAGAACACGCTGGATGGCCTTGACGGGAGGCTACCATCTGTCTCCTAACAGCTGTTCCAGTGGGTCTCCTCCCCCAACCTTCTCTGAGCCTTCGGGGTCCATGTGACCTAGCCATTTAGCCCATGGTGTGCAAAAAAGTACCGCTCAGAGTTAAAACAAACCAAACCTAGATCCCGGTCTGTTTTCCATTATCATAACATGGAATTTTTTTTTTGTCTAAGCAGTGTATAATGGTTTGACATTAATGCACAGTTCGAAAAAAGAACACCAGAGAAAAATACGTTTGCGAAAATAAAAAGTTTATTTATAACTGCTACGTATTTGAACACTTAATTATAATAATACTGATCTTAATAATACTGTCGCTTTATTTTGTTGTACACTGAAAACATGAGAAATATCGAATGGAAATCACAAAAACTTTGCAAGAATTGTTTCGAAATAAGAAAATTACTTTGCATAAATGCTTTGTTATGCAAATGAAGTAGAAAGAGATTCAGAACATCAAGATATAAAACTAAACATTAAATACATTTCTGATATGAACTATCACAAGTAGGCTCCCTGTAGGGGATATACATTAGATAAGTACAGTCGCTCAAAAAAAAGTATCCGGACACTATGGTTGATTACAGAATTCCGAAAAAATATCTGGGAACGTCATTTTTAGAAATTAGTGATCTGGCAACCTTCATGTCACGTGATTACAGAATTCAGGACAAATATCTGCAATATGCAGTAACTGCACACGCTCCAGTTTGCTGTGAACGGTAACTGCACACGCTCAATATTTCCGTGAGTGAGCCCACACGATCCAGTATCAAAATAACATGACCACCTACAGTTGCTCAAAAAAGTATCCGAACGCTGTGGTTGATTACAGAATTCAGAAAAAATATCTGACAACGATTTTTTTTAGAAATCAATGATCTGACAACCTTCGTGTCACGTGACACGAAGGTTGCCAGATCGCTAATTTCTAAAAAGAAAAACGTTGCCAGATATTTTTTCTGAATTCTGTAATCAACCATAGTGTTCGGATACTTTTTTTGAGCGACTGTACAGAAGAAAATTGCTAGTGGTTCGAATCCCAATCGGCTAACAACAATTTTTCCTTTATACCTATCTAATATTTCTGAGATACTCAACTTCTAAATCCAAATGCATCAAAATAGTATTTTTAATTTTGGAAAAGGAATATTTCATAACCGCTGTTTTTAGGTTTACAGTTTGAATAACAGGTTCGCACCGCATTAAGGTTAGCCTGATTCAAGTGACATTTAGTTTGCTATCTGTTTCACAATAAAAAATGCGATATAAAATACGATATCCCTAAAACATAATCAGGCAAAAATGGAATATTCAGTAACATATTAAAAATATTTTTTGTAGTTAAGTTTAATTATAAATTTACACATTACATATAACAAAGTGTCACTTCTTAATTTAAAATTCAAGCATTCTCTATCAGCTTAGATCTCAAACATGTATATGTTACCGCTAAAGTGCAGAAATCAGTTATTCTACAGATTATCTAGGTATTGTACAGATTAACTAGGGTGATCCGTTAACGTGCGGATAATTGTTTCATTTCTCAAATTACCTAGGTAATCTGCAAATTACCTGGATAATCTGCACATTACCTACTAGGCACTCGTTAAAGTGAAAATAAGATCTTTGCTGGAACAACAGGAACATTTCTGTACGCTTAAATTAACATAATGTTATTTATCTAGTGTCCGAGAGTAGAGTTGAAACCAGGGTCATCCCTCTGTCAACATGAATCAGTCGTCCGAATTATAAAAAACGCCCCCAAAATGAGCAGGCCAAGTGAGAACGAATCATTTTAGTGATTCGTTATCAAGAATGAATCACTTTACCGATTCGTTCTCACTTGGCCTCCGTTCATCCGGGGCGTTTTTTATAATGCGGACGAGTGAATCACGTGACACGAAGATTCATATTCAAGAGATTCACCACTATGAGAGAAACAAACTTTTGAACTTTAACGATACGGAAGCCGTTAATGTGCACATTACCTAGGTAAAATGCGGAAAACTCTTGATTCCGCACGTTAACGGAGCAAATCAGTTAATCTGCAGATTAGCTAGGTAATGTGCACATTAACGGCTTTCGAGCTTTAGCTGTAACATATATACAGAAAATTAATTTTTTTTCCTCAATTTTAAATATTTTTATCGATTATAAAGGATAGCGTTAATACAATTATTAAAGAGATAAAAAGTAAATGTTCTTTAAAAACCTTATAAATTATAAAAGCTTTAAATATTTTATAATGTTTATTTACTAAGCAATTCAACAATAATAGCAGATGTCACAAAAATGGCAAATCTGGAAAACAGAATCTTTAAAACTGGAATCATTTCCATGAATCTTTAACAAAGTCTTGATATTTATAAAAAAACAAATGATATGTATACTTCACATAATTATAAAGAGGAACATCTAAAACTAATAGCTTAGTCGAGTTTCGATAAACTAGAATTAATACAGCTTATGTAGAACAAATAAGGTCAATAAATATTCACCACAAGATAACAAAAATTGAATGGTAAACGTATTTCTAATAAATAAATAAATTAACGAATAAATAGTTTAAATAACTGACTCAAATGTTGTGACTTAACCCAACACCACTAAAACACGATGATATATATATATAACAAATGATAAAATATTGAAAAAAATCTGTTTTATTCTTTGCGATTTTTTAGGAATGAGAAAGATTCGTCACTATCATAAAAAAGTTTTTTTAATAGAAAGTAAATAACTACTAAAGAAATATTCAAATAGCGCAAAAATTTATTTCTTTCAATTAAAATCATTAATAGTATCTCGATATTAGTTTGATATACTTTTTTCTAAAAATGAAATTCACGAAAATTTCGCACGCATTTCTATTTTCCTCAATACAGTCGCTCAAAAAAGTATCCGAACACTATGGTTGATTGCAGAATTCAGCAAAAATATATGGCAACGATTTTTTTTAGAAATTAGTGATCTGGCAACCTTCGTGTCACGTGATTACAGAATTCAGAAAAAATATCTGGAGCGTGTACAGCAACTGTACACGCTCCAGTTACCGTTCACAGCAAACTGGAGCGTGTGCAGTTACTGCACACGCTCCAGTTTGCTGTGAACGGTAACTGCACACGCTCAATATTTCCGTGAGTGAGCCCACACGATCTAGGTCTTTGTGAGCTCGTGATCTGGCAACCTTCGTGTCACGTGAAGGTTGCCAGATCACTAATTTCTAAAAAAAACGTTGCCAGATTTTTTTCCTGAATTCTGTAATCAACCATAGTGTTCGGATACTTTGTTGAGCGACTGTACAATGAAATATTTCTCTACAGGTGAATCTTACGCCAATCCCTTTTTGTAATATGTTATAACTATTCAATAATAACTTCGTGTAGCATTTATTCAAAGCTACAAACTTCTTTCTTAACTTTTCGTGTTAGTTATTTTTTGAAATAATTATGGACAAACAAATTATTAATTAATGCAATACTTCAGATTTTCACAAAAATTTGCGAGATTTTCTAAACATTACTTTGTAAATACACCAATGCACTTATGTCAGAACAGTCAGTTGTAAAAAAATATACTTAAATTAGAGCAGACTTATTTTTTATGCTCTATATACTGCAATGTAACAAAATAATGAAATTTGGCGTCATAAGATTCCTTTTTCGTTGAAGATCTGAATTGTTCTTTCAATTTAAATGTCAAACTCAACTAGTGATGTCAACCTTTTCTGCTTCAGAGGGATGCATTCAGTTTCGCAAAAATACATTTTTATTTCTATAAATTTATATATAATATATTACATAATTATTGTTATTTAAAACACAAAATATAACGTGAAAATTTCGTAACACAAAAGTATATATAATTCATATTCTATGAGCTGTATTTATTTAAGTAAAACTGTAAATATATATATATATTAACTTTTGCACATTTTCATATTACAAATATATTTAAGTTAATATAATTTCTGAAAAGTAATTGTTCTGCAATTATAATAAATCAATTATGTATTATTTAAATATGTTCACTGGAGGGTATGTCATTGCATATAAAAATTTAAAAACTGATATGCAAAATCAATTTTGAACCCCGAAAATATAATAATAGTGAACTTAAAATTGTCATTGTTGTTAACTGCATTTTATGTGTTTTTTTTAATGTATTTTAAGCGAATGACCCAAGAAGAAATGTGTGCGGCTTATCAGTTCCACATCAGTGAACAAAATGTTCATAAAGCATACAAAATCGTAGATACTATACACACATACACACAATAAAAATAATTTAAATTCATAAATACAAGCCCAACTCAATAAATAAAGTGCTAAAAAGAAACTGAAATAATAAAACAATAAATTAACAAGACATACATTATTTTCAAATTCTTAGTTTCATCCTTCTGTGTAAAGGAAGAGAACTAATAATGCAACTCCTACAATTTTTTTCTCTTTTCATACATACAAGAAAAGTTACGACATTCCCAACTTAAAAAAAAAACCAACTGGTATGAATTTGACTAGATCAAGAAGCCTAGCAGCAGGACGAAGGATCCTTTTTCGATAGTAGCATCTTCTGGGAGACGAGATCACTTTCCCTGAACGGGATGAAAAGAAGCTGCAACGTCCACATTTGTCCTCTGAGTTCAACAGCATCACTTATTGAGTCCGTACTCCAGGAACTCTTTGCACCAATCGCCGACTTTCTTCGTATTTTCGCAGCAGAGAGGGTAGACCACCTCGTTTCGGGTGAACTTGGCACACCTTTCGCACAAGTCGCTCTGCCTGCAATTGGAGAGGGCCCGCTGGGGTCTATAGCCGAAAGCTGCCTGGTATTCATCCCAAGAGCTGAAACTGGCGGGATACGAATAGACTGCTGGGAATGGATGCAGACAGCAGATCACCGAAACCAGGAGCAACGCAGTCATCAATGTCCTCTGTAGAGACATCTGTAGGAATAATGAGAGAAGAAAAAAATCGATGATTATACGTTATGCAGAAACAAATATTTTAAAATATTTAACGATTTATTGGACAAGCTCATTACACTTGCTTTTCTCTCTAAAAAAAAATCACTTTTTTAGGTTAGTATCAGCAAACTTTGGATAGCTCAAGATTGGATTGCTTTACTTCTGAGTAGGCCCGGATGTAGAAAAACATCGAGGGGTTGGATTCGCTTATTTTACCTATAACCAGCACTTTTTTGCATACAATGGGTTAAATGGCCAGGTCACAAGGATTCCGAGGGCTCAGAGAAAGTTGGGTAGGAGGAGACCCACTTGGAAGATGTTAGCCTCCAATCAAGGCCACCCAGCGTGTTTTTAAAGTGCACGAGTATGGCTCTCCCGCACACGGAGCCAAGGTTTAACGTCCCATCCGAAGAACGGTGGCCTTTCCAAGCTCATCTGTGTCTCTACTGACCGAAGGCAGAGCGAGGAGGTTTTCGGAGTTAAATCTCAACACTGGCTTAGCTGTGACTCTTGGGGCGAGGGTGGATCAGTCGGTAGCGCGCCAGGCTCGTAATCTGTAGTTCCCAGGTTCGAGTCTCAGCTGGGTCAATCGTTGAGATTTATCTCCGCAAAATTCCCCGCCCTGCCCACGGTCAGTAGGGGACACCGATGGGCTTGGAAAGGCCGTCGTCCGTCGGATGGGACGTTAAGCCGTGTCCCCGTGTGCGGGAAAGCCATACCCTGTGCACGTAAAAGAACACGCTGGATGGCCTTGACGGGAGGCTATCATCTGTCTCCCAACAGCTGTTCCAGTGGGTCCCCTCCCCCAACCTTCTCTGAGCCTTCGGGGTCCTTGTGACCTGGCCATTTAGTCCATGGTGTGCAAAAAAGTGCCGCTCAGAGGTAAAACAACCCAACGTGAAAGAACACGCTGGATGGCCTTGACGGGAGGCTACCATCTGTCTCCTAACAGCAATTCCAGTGGGTCCCCTCCCCCAACCTTCCCTGAGCCTTCGGGGTCCATGTGACCTGGCCATTTAGCCCATGGTGAGCAAAAAAGTGGCACTGATAGGTAAAACAACCCAACCCTTCCTATAATTTCTCTACTCGCAATATGCGCTGTGAGGGTGAACGACAGGTGTTTGCAAAACCATATCCTAAATCACTGGAAAAACTATCCTTGGACGTAATAAATCTTTTTATAACTCCCAATTTAGACTGCCGCACTGCTGTTTCAGATGGGAAAAGCCAAGGGCAGCGTAACCCTTACACAATGACACTGAAAAAGTCCTTGTTCATAAGGATTGCTCATCATCGCCGCTATTACAACAAAAGCAAGGCCAATGATTGCTGCAGCTTAGTGTTGGTCTAGAACAGATGACAAATCGTTTTATTTTGCGGAAAAAAAATTAGCTATTTTCAGTGAACGCTAAATGGCAACAGAGGAGATTACGAGACTTCGCAGATGACGTTTGGAAAATTCCCATTGAATGATTGGTTGATTGTCAGTTGATTGATAGGCCATTGACGTATCAGCAACGAGAAGTATCGGAGGGTCAATTGCGGTCTAATAATCGCCCAATGGTCTCCCTTGCCAATCTCATAGTCTGATGTTCGGTTGGGTTGGGTTGTTTTACCTCTGAGCGGCACTTTTTTGCACACCATGGGCTAAATGGCCAGGTCACATGGACCCCGAAGGCTCAGGGAAGGTTGGGGGAGGGGACCCACTGGAACAGCTGTTGGGAGACAGATGGTAGCCTCCCGTCAAGGCCATCCAGCGTGTTCTTTAACGTGCACAGGGTATGGTTCTGCCGCACACGGGGTCACGGCTTAACGTCCCATCCGACGGACGGCAGTCTTTATCTAGCCCATCGGTGGACCGTGGATCACTGACCGTGGGCAAGGCGGCGAATTTTGCGGAGATAAATCTCAACGCTGACCCAGCTGGGACTCGAACCTGGGAACTACAGATTACGAGTCTGGCGACTCTGATGTTCGGATCAGAAGGATTTCAATGGTTCAGTTGAACCAGAACCCGATGCTTGAAACTTTTTTTGAGAATCATTATAAAAACAGGTGAGGCAATTTCTATTTGTACACTTAGAGCCTGATCAGAGTGAAAGGGGGGCGAGGGTGGCTCAGTCGGTAGCGCGCCAGGCTCGTAATCTGTAGTTCCCAGGTTCGAGTCCCAGCTGGGTCAGCTTTGAGATTTATCTCCGCAAAATTCCCCGCCCTGCCCACGGTCAGTAAGGGGACACCGATGGGCTTGGAAAGTCCGTCGGATAGGACGTTAAGCCGTGGCTCCGTGTGCGGGAGAGCCATACCCTGTGCAGGTTAAAGAACACGCTGGATGGTCTTGACGGGAGGCTACCACTTGTCTCCCAACAGTTGTTCCAGTGGGTCCCCTTCCCCAACCTTCTCTGAGCCTTCGGGGTCCATGTGACATGGCCATTTAGCCCATGGTGTGCAAAAAAGTGCCGCTCAGAGGAAAAACAACCCAAACCCAACCCAGAGTGAAAGGGGGCCATGTTTCCCCCCTCTTTAACATTGTTAAAGAAGGTAATGGAAGCAATTATTAAACTTTTGCATATTTCACACATTTTTAAAGAAATTTTTAAAGACATCTAAAACGGAGGAGTACGTGTCCTGCTGCAATGGAAATCTAGAGTTTGCCCCCCCTCCCCTTTTTTTATTTTTTCCCTGCTCGATTGCGTCACTTGGCGCCTCCTTTTTCCTCCCACATTCGGGACTGTGTACATTTAAATTAATAAAACGACAAAACAAGACAGAGGTTATTCTATTTTATTAAAAAATATCCTTTAAATTTTTTATGGAGGTGGGGGGGGGGAGAAGGTCGGTAAGGAAATCTCGAACCAGAGCCCGTTGTCAACTTGCTACCCCACTGGTTTCGAGAATTGAATACCCTTTTTGCCAGCCTTCGATATTTTTTCTGCTAAACCCCCCTTCTGCCCCCCCCCAGATGAAAAACAAGACACCAATGGATTTCGAAAGGTTGCCGTCCATCGGATGAGACGTTAAGCTGTGGTTCTGTGTACTGGGCAGATATATTCTAGACACGTTAAAGATTTGACTGGTTGGGTTGTTTTACCTCTGAGCGGCACTTTTGTTGTATACAATTGTACAGTGAGGCCAGGTCATAAAGACTCTAAAGGCTCAGAAAAAGGTAGGGGAAGGGGACGCACTGGACAAGCTGTTATAAGATAAATATCAACCTCCCGTCAAGGCCATTCAGCATGTTCTTCAACATACAAAGGATGTGGCTTTCCTACAACACTGGGCTACGGTTTTACGTCCTATCCAAACAACAGTGGCCTTTCCAGGCCCATCTCTGTCCCCTTTCTGACCGAGGACAGGATGGAGGTTTAGCGAAAATAAATCTCAACGCTGACACAGGTGGGACTCGAACCTGAGAACTGCAGATTACGAGCCTGGTCAGCTACCGACTGAACCAATCCCCGTCCTGACTTGAAGGAGGGTTTCCATCTGTCTCCTAGCAGACATCCAACTGATCCCCTTCCCCTAACTAACTCTGAGCCTTTGGGGTCCTTGTGACCTGGCCATTTAGCCCACTGTGCGCAAGAGTCCTCAGAGCTACGGCAACTGAAACCAACACCACACAATCTCTCCCTATTGTCAATTAAGGTGAATCACTTCTACTTACCTTGTAGTTCCTAGGTTCGAGTCCCAGCTGGATCAGCGTTGAGATTTATCTCCGCAAAATTCCCTACCCTGCCCACGGTCAGTAGGGGACACCGATGGGCTTGGAAAGGCCGCCGTCCGTCGGATGGGACGTTAAGTCGTGACCCCGTGTGCGGGAGAGCCATACACTGCTCACGTTAAAGAACAGGCTGGATGGCCTTGACGAGAGGCTACCATCTGTCTCCCAACAGCTGTTCCAGTGGGTCCTCTCCCCAAACCTTCTCTGAGCCTTTGGGGTCCATGTGACCTGGCCATTTAGCCCATTGTGTGCAAAAAAGTACCGTTCAGAGGTAAAACAACCCAACCCACTACTACTTACCGAGTTTCGAAAACTTTTCTTAGTTCCAAATTTAACAAATCGAAAGCTTAAATTACAAACCTCTTACCTTCCTACTTGGGACTAGTAACGTTAAATGACACTCATATTAACAACGAACTAATATTTCTATATCGCTCTTACATTCTTTTTCGAACTACCAACTATCAAGCAATCAGGTGAGTACCTATTTATACTTGCTATTTCCATA
This sequence comes from Ryuthela nishihirai, assembly GCA_038380435.1. Classification (NCBI taxonomy): domain Eukaryota; kingdom Metazoa; phylum Arthropoda; class Arachnida; order Araneae; family Heptathelidae; genus Ryuthela; species Ryuthela nishihirai. Next base: position 31,654,846 of record JAWZYU010000029.1, on the reverse strand, counting down.
GTTCCATAGCCGTAGCATGTAGTCCATTCAAGTAGGTGAACAACCTCGTTTACGACTTAGTTTGTGTTAATGTTTCCTTTAACACTGCAATCGCTTAAGGCCTACTTTCAGTTGGATGTCCCAGAACTTTGCAAACAGTTATAATGCTTTCGTCTGAAGTCTCTTTAAATTGCAAAACAAGTTAGGCTTAAAGTTTTAGCCGATTTTGTTTAAATGGCGTCAATTAAACAAGAAAAAATTCCTCGAAAGAGTAAAATATTCTTACGGGAGGATACTTGCTTCATGAACGGTTTTAAATGCAATTCTTCTTCTCAGACAATTGAAAGTTGGGTTGGGTTGTTTTACCTCTGAGCGGCACTTTTTTGCAGACAATGGGGTAAATGGCCAGGTCACATGGACCCCAAAGGTTCAGAGAAGGTTGGGGGAGTGGACCCACTGGAATAGCTGTTAGGAGACAGATGGTAGCCTCCCGTCAAGGCCATCCAGCGTGTTCTTTAACGTTGGGTTGTTTTACCTCTGAGCGGCACTTTTTTGCACACAATGGGGTAAATGGCCAGGTCACATGGACCCCAAAGGTTCAGAGAAGGTTGGGGGAGTGGACCCACTGGAATAGCTGTTGGGAGACAGATGGTAGCCTCCAGTCAAGGCCATGCAGTGTGTTTTTTAACGTGCACAGGGTATGGCTCTCCCATACACGGGGTCACGGCTTAACGTCCCATCCGACGAACGGCGGCCTTTCCAAGCCCATCGGTGTCCCCTACTGACCGTGGGCAGGGCGGGGAATTTTGCGGAGATAAATCTCAACGCTGACCCAGCTGGGACTCGAACCTGGGAACTACAGATTACGAGCCTGACGCGCTACCGACTGAGCCACCCCCGCCCCCCAGACAATTGAAAGAGAAATTTTAAACGATTTGAAGTTATGATTAGTTCATTCGACGAACAAAAAAAGTGATGAAAGAAGCATTTAAATTTTAAAATGAGTAATTTGATTTTTATACATTATTCAGTAGTTATTTTATTAGGTATAGTTCCATGTCAGGTCAGTGTTAGCTCAGTAATTTATTAAATTTTTCATGAAAGAAATGTGACTGAAGATGAATTAATTTTGGGTTGGTTGTTTTATCTCTGAGCGACACTTTTTTGCACACTATGTGCTAAATGGCCAGGTCACAAAGACTCCGAATACTCAGAGAAGGTTTGGGAACGGGATCCACTGGAATAGCTGTTGGGAGACAGATGGTAGCCTCCCGTCAAGGCCATCCAGCGTGTTCTTTCACGTTGGGTTGTTTTATCTCTGAGCGACACTTTTTTGCACACCATGGGCTAAATGGCCAGGTCACAAAGACTCCGAAGGCTCAGAGAAGGTTTGGGAAGGGGACCCACTGGAATAGCTGTTGGGAGACAGATGGTAGCCTCCCGTCAAGGCCATCCAGCGTGTTCTTTAACGTGCACAGGGTATGGCTCTCCCGCACACGGGACCACGTTTTAACGTCCCATCCGACGGACGGTGACCTTTCCAAGCCAGTCGGTGGTCCCTACTGACCGTGGGCAGGGTGGAGAATTTTGTGGAGATAAGTCCCAACGCGACCCAGCTGGGACTCGTAGATTACGAGCCTGGCACGTTACCGACTGAGCCACCCCCGCCCCCCTACTGAAAGGAGGCCAGACTCGAAAATTTTAGATTACGATCCGTATTTGTAGACAACAAAATTTATTTCCCGATTGTACAAAGAAAACGTAAGTGTCTCATTAATCCTAACAGATAAGTGTAGATGCGACTGATCTTGCAAGACAAAATTCCTTCTCTGTCAACCCGACACTTGAAACACTCATCAGGTCTTTGGTGAGTTTCTGTTTACTCTGACTGTAACCGGTTTAAAAGTGTATTTTAAGTTCACAACTTATTCCTCCTTCATCCTTGAAATCCCATTGAACCTCTCAGTCTGTTTTCTTCGAATTTGCTGTCATATCAGACTTGATTTCAGCCCATGATCCTTAGGAAAGCGTTGCCCTGTCTGGCGTTTTCAGAGGGGTAAATACAGCTACTGGCATGGACGACCGTTGACCTTTGACCCTTGATTCCCACAAAAGCTGACGAAGTCGAATTCGGTGGAGGCCATTTATCTGCCGTTCACCTCATCGCCTGCACTGTTAAAGGATAGATAAGATCTCTTAACAGCCAGCATCTTTCGTTTCAGTGGTCAGCGGTTTTTCTTTCTCTTTCTCTCGGAGATTCGTTTCAGTGGTCAGCGGTTTTTCTTTCTCTTTCTCTCGGGGATTCGTTTCAGTGGTCGGCGGTTTTTCTTTCTCTTTCTCTCGGAGATTCGTTTCAGTGGTCGGCGGTTTTTCTTTCTCTTTCTCTCGGAGATTCGTTTCAGTGGTCAGCGGTTTTTCTTTCTCTTTCTCTCGGAGATTCGTTTCAGTGGTCGGCGGTTTTTCTTTCTCTTTCTCTCGGAGATTCGTTTCAGTGGTCGGCGGTTTTTCTTTCTCTTTCTCTCGGAGATTCGTTTCAGTGGTCAGCGGTTTTTCTTTCTCTTTCTCTCGGAGATTCGTTTCAGTGGTCAGCGGTTTTTCTTTCTCTTTCTCTCGGAGATTCGTTTCAGTGGTCAGCGGTTTTTCTTTCTCTTTCTCTCGGAGATTCGTTTCAGTGGTCAGCGGTTTTTCTTTCTCTTTCTCTCGGAGATTCGTTTCAGTGGTCAGCGGTTTTTCTTTCTCTTTCTCTCGGAGATTCGTTTCAGTGGTCAGCGGTTTTTCTTTCTCTTTCTCTCGGAGATTCGTTTCAGTGGCCAGCGGTTTTTCTTTCTCTTTCTCTCGGAGATTCGTTTCAGTGGCCAGCGGTTTTTCTTTCTCTTTCTCTCGGAGATTCGTTTCAGTGGTCAGCGGTTTTTCTTTCTCTTTCTCTCGGAGATTCGTTTCAGTGGTCAGCGGTTTTTCTTTCTCTTTCTCTCGGAGATTCGTTTCAGTGGTCAGCGGTTTTTCTTTCTCTTTCTCTCGGAGATTCGTTTCAGTGGTCAGCGGTTTTTCTTTCTCTTTCTCTCGGAGATTCGTTTCAGTGGTCAGCGGTTTTTCTTTCTCTTTCTCTCGGAGATTCGTTTCAGTGGTCAGCGGTTTTTCTTTCTCTTTCTCTCGGAGATTCGTTTCAGTGGTCAGCGGTTTTTCTTTCTCTTTCTCTCGGAGATTCGTTTCAGTGGTCAGCGGTTTTTCTTTCTCTTTCTCTCGGAGATTCGTTTCAGTGGTCAGCGGTTTTTCTTTCTCTTTCTCTCGGAGATTCGTTTCAGTGGTCAGCGGTTTTTCTTTCTCTTTCTCTCGGAGATTCGTTTCAGTGGTCAGCGGTTTTTCTTTCTCTTTCTCTCGGAGATTCGTTTCAGTGGTCAGCGGTTTTTCTTTCTCTTTCTCTCGGAGATTCGTTTCAGTGGTCAGCGGTTTTTCTTTCTCTTTCTCTCGGAGATTCGTTTCAGTGGTCAGCGGTTTTTCTTTCTCTTTCTCTCGGAGATTCGTTTCAGTGGTCAGCGGTTTTTCTTTCTCTTTCTCTCGGAGATTCGTTTCAGTGGTCAGCGGTTTTTCTTTCTCTTTCTCTCGGAGATTCGTTTCAGTGGTCAGCGGTTTTTCTTTCTCTTTCTCTCGGAGATTCGTTTCAGTGGTCAGCGGTTTTTCTTTCTCTTTCTCTCGGAGATTCGTTTCAGTGGTCAGCGGTTTTTCTTTCTCTTTCTCTCGGAGATTCGTTTCAGTGGTCAGCGGTTTTTCTTTCTCTTTCTCTCGGAGATTCGTTTCAGTGGTCAGCGGTTTTTCTTTCTCTTTCTCTCGGAGATTCGTTTCAGTGGTCAGCGGTTTTTCTTTCTCTTTCTCTCGGAGATTCGTTTACAGTGTGTTTGAACAGAATTTGCACATGGTACGAGGTCAGGGTGAAACATGGTGTATTGTCATCTGTGGGATTTGAGGGAAAAGGAAGTGTGGGATCTGAGAGAGTAGGAAGTGTGGGATTTGAGGGAAAATGAAGTGTGGGATATGAGGGAAAATAAAGTGTGGGATATGAGGGAGAAGGAAGTGTGGGATATGACGAAGTAGGAAGTGTAGGATTTTCAGTGGTCAGCGGTTTTTCTTCCGAGAGAAAGAAAAAAGAGAACGAGAGAGTAGGAAGTGTAGGTTATGAGACTGTAGGAAGTGTGGGATATGAGGGAGAAGGAAGTGTGGGATTTGAAGGAGAAGGAAATGTGGGATTTGAGGGAAAAGGAAGTGTGGGATATGAGAGAGTAGGAAGTGTTTGATATGAGGGAGAAGGAAGTGTGGGATATGAGAGAGTAGGAAATGTGGGATATGAGACTGTAGGAAGTGTGGGATATGAGACTGTAGGAAGTGTGGGATATGAGACTGTAGGAAGCGTGGGATATGAAGGAGAAGGAAGTGTAGGATATGAGGGAGAAGGAAGTGTGGGATATGACGAAGTAGGAAGTGTGGAATATGAGGGAGCAGGAAGTGTGGGATTTGAAGGAGAAGGAAGTGTGGGATTTGAGAGAAAAGGAAGTGTGGGATATGAGGGAGTAGAAAATGCGGGATATGAGGGAGTAGAAAGTGTGGGATTTGAGGGAAAATGAAGTGTGGGATATGAGGGAGAAGGAAGTGTGGGATATGAGAGAAGTGTGGGATATGGAAGAAGAGGGAGAAGGAAGTGGGATATGAGGGAGTAGGAAGTGTGGGATATGAGAGAGTAGAAAGTGTGGGATATGAGGGAGTAGGAAGTGTGGGATATGAGAGAGTAGGAAGTGTGGGATATGAGGGAGTAGGAAGTGTGGGATTTGAAGGAGAAGGAAGTGTGGGATTTGAGGGAAAAGGAAGTGTGGGATTTGAGGGAAAAGGAAGTGTGGGATATGAGGGAGTAGGAAGCGTGGGATTTGAGGGAAAAGGAAGTGTGGGATATGAGAGAGTAGGAAGTGTGGGATATGAGGGAGAAGGAAGAGTGGGATTTGAGGAAAATGAAGTGTGGGATATGAGAGAGTAGGAAGTGTGGGATATGAGGGAGAAGGAAGTGTGGGATATGACGAAGTAGGAAGTGTGGGATATGAGAGAGTAGGAAGTGTGGGATTTGAAGGAGAAGGAAGTGTGGAATATGAGGGAGTAGGAAGTGTGGGATATGAGAGAGTAGGAAGTGTGGGTTATGAGAGAGTAGGAAGTGTGGGTTATGAGAGAGTAGGAAGTGTGGGTTATGAGAGAGTAGGAAGTGTGGGATTTGAAGGAGAAGGAAGTGTAAGATTTGAGGGAAAAGGAAGTGTAGGATATGAGAGAGTAGGAAGTGTGGGATATGAGGGAGTAGGAAGTGTGGGATTTGAAGGAGAAGGAAGTGTAGGATTTGAGGGAAAATGAAGTGTGGGATATGACGGAGAAGGAAGTGTGGGATATGACGAAGTAGGAAGTGTGGAATATGAGGGAGTAGGAAGTGTGGGATTTTATGGAGAAGGAAGTGTGGGATTTGAGGGAGAAGGAAGTGTGGGATTTGAGGGAGCAGGAAGTGTGGGATTTGAGGGAGTAGGAAGTGTGGGATATGAGAGAGTAGGAAGTGTGGGATATGAGGGAGTAGGAAGTGTGGAATTTGAAGGAGAATGAAGTGTGGGATTTGAGGGAGTAGGAAGTGTAGGATATGAGGGAGAAGGAAGTGTGGGATATGACGAAGTAGGAAGTGTTGGATATGAGAGAGTAGGAAGTGTGGGATTTGAAGGAGAAGGAAGTGTGGGATTTGAAGGAAAAGGAAGTGTGGGATTTGAGAAAGAAGTGAGGGATATGACGAAGTAGGAAGTGTGGGATTTGAAGGAGAAGGAAGTGTGGGATTTGAGAAAGAAGTGAGGGATATGACGAAGTAGGAAGTGTGGGATATGAGGGAGTAGTAAGTGTGGGATATGAGGGAGTAGGAAGTGTGGGATTTGAAGGAGAAGGAAGTGTGAGATTTGAGGGAGTAGGAAGTGTAGGATATGAGGGAGAAGGAAGTGTGGGATATGACGAAGTAGGAAGTGTGGGATATGAGGGAGTAGGAAGTGTGGGATTTGAAGGAGAAGGAAGTGTGGGATTTGAGAAAGAAGTGAGGGATATGACGAAGCAGGAAGTGTGGGATATGAGGGAGCAGGAAGTGTGGGATTTGAAGGAGAAGGAAGTGTGGGATTTGAGAGAAAAGGAAGTGTGGGATATGAGGGAGTAGGAAATGCGGGATATGAGGGATAGGAGGTGTGGGATTTGAGGGAAAATGAAGTGTGGGATATGAGGGAGTACGAAGTGTGGGATATGAGGGAGAAAGAAGTGTAGGATATGAGGGAGAAGGAAGTGTGGGATATGACGAAGTAGGAAGTGTGGGATATGAGGGAGTAGGAAGTGTGGGATTTGAAGAAGGAAGCGTGGGATATGAGGGAGTAGGAAGTCTGGGATATAAGGGAGAAGGAAGTGTAGGATATGAGGGAGAAGGAAGTGTGGGATGTGACGAAGTGGGAAGTGTGGGATATGAGAGAGTAGGAAGTGTGGGATATGAGAGAGTAGGAAGTGTGGGATATGAGACTGTAGGAAGTGTGGGATATGAGGGAGTAGGAAATGTGGGATATGAGGGAGTAGGAAGTGTGGGATTTGAGGAAATAGGAAGTGTGGAATTTTAGGGAGAAGGAAGTGTGGGATATGAGGGAGAAGGAAGTGTAGGATATGAGGGAGAAGGAAGTGTGGGATGACGAATTAGGAAGTGTGGGATATGAGAGAGTAGGAAGCGTGGGATTTGAAGGAGAAGGAAGTGTGGGATTTGAGGGAAAAGGAAGTGTGGGAAATGAGAGAGTAGGAAGTGTGGTATATGAGAGAGTAGGAAGTGTGGGATACGAGAGAGTAGGAAGTGTGGGATATGAGACTGTAAGAAGTGTGGGATATGAGATTGTAGGAAGTGTGGGATATGAGAGAGTAGAAAGTGTGGGATTTGAAGGAAAAGGAAGTTTGGATTTGAGGGAAAAGGAAGTGTGGGATATGAGGGAGTAGAAAGTGTGGGATTTGAAGGAAAAGGAAGTTTGGATTTGAGGGAAAAGGAAGTGTGGGATATGAGGGAGTAAGAAATGTGGGATATGAGGGAGTAGGAAGTGTGGGATACGAGAGAGTAGGAAGTGTGGGATATGAGACTGTAGGAAGTGTGGGATATGAGATTGTAGGAAGTGTGGGATATGAGAGAGTAGAAAGTGTGGGATTTGAAGGAAAAGGAAGTTTGGATTTGAGGGAAAAGGAAGTGTGGGATATGAGGGAGTAGAAAGTGTGGGATATGAGGGAGTAGGAAGTGTGGGACAAGGAAGACAAGAGATTTTAAAGGGATTATGAAATTGGTTCCCACTCATCATGTCTACCTTTAAACTGAATTGCTTGTTCGAGTTGCACTGTGCGATTACACAAAGTACCAGTTTTCTGTGAATAATTTGCAATGGCAATAAGATTCCATATTTTCCATCATTTTTCTATTAAAAATAGAGAAAAGTCCATATTGGTTAGAAAAATTCCGTTCTAATCGCAAAAGGCTGGAGCCCATCAAAAAGTTCATCAATCCTAACACTTGATTAGGAATATTTTTCAGGATTTTACCCTTTTTTTCCCCCTCAGTGTTAAGACGTTCAGATTTTCTCTCATCAGCATTGCTCTGCTGTAGGTAATAAACATGATCTTGGGCTTTGAAAGCTGTTGTACGCCCGATTGGAGGGAATGGGGTGCTCACCAAGCTCGTAATCTGCAGGTCCCAGGTTCGAGTCCCGCCTGGACCAGCGTTGAGATTTATCTCCGCAAACTCACAACTGCAAACTCATAACCATAGAAGAGACTTTGCGTCTCTTCTATGGAATCTCAATTTTAAACACTTGTATCTCTTCTACACAACCTCAAACTCACAAAGCTCGGATCCCTTCTGCGCAACCTCAAATTCAAAACACTCGCGTCTCTTCTATGTAACCTCAAATTCAAAACACTCGCGTCTCTTCTACGCAACCTCAAATTCAAAACACTCGCGTCTCTTCTACGCAACCTCAAACTCACAAAGCTCGGATCCCTTCTGCGCAACCTCAAATTCAAAACACTCGCGTCTCTTCTATGTAACCTCAAATTCAAAACACTCGCGTCTCTTCTATGTAACCTCAAATTCAAAACACTCGCGTCTCTTCTATGCAACCTCAAATTCAAAACACTCGCGTCTCTTCTACGCAACCTCAAATTCAAAACACTCGCGCTCTTCTATGTAACCTCAAACTCACAAAGCTCGGCTCCCTTCTACGCAACCTCAAATTCAATACACTCGCGTCTCTTCTACGCAACTTCAAATTCAAAACATTCGCGTCTCTTCTATGTAACCTCAAATTCAAAACACTCGCGTCTCTTCTATGTAACCTCAAACTCACAAAGCTCGGATCCCTTCTACGCAACCTCAAATTCAAAACACTCGCGTTTCTTCTACGCAACCTCAAATTCAAAACACTCGCGTCTCTTCTACGCAACCTCAAATTCAAAACACTCGCGTCTCTTCTACACAACCTCAAATTCAAAACACTTGCGTCTCTTCTACGCAACCTCAAATTCAAAACACTCGCGTCTCTTCTACGCAACCTCAAACTAACAAAGCTCGGATCCCTTCTACGCAACCTCAAATTCAAAACATTCGCGTCTCTTCTACGCAACCTCAAATTCAAAACACTCGCGTCTCTTTTATGTAACCTCAAATTCAAAACACTCGCGTCTCTTCTATGTAACCTCAAACTCACAAAGCTCGGATCCCTTCTACGCAACCTCAAATTCAAAACACTCGCGTCTCTTCTACACAACCTCAAATTCAAAACACTCGTGTCTCTTCTATGTAACCTCAAATTCAAAACACTCGCGTCTCTTCTATGTAACCTCAAACTCACAAAGCTCGGATCCCTTCTACGCAACCTCAAATTCAAAACACTCGCGTCTCTTCTACGCAACCTCAAATTCGAACACTCGCGTCTCTTCTATGTAACCTCAAATTCAAAACACTCGCGTCTCTTCTATGCAACCTCAAATTCAAAACACTTGCGTCTCTTCTATACAACCTCAAATTCAAAACACTCGCGTCTCTTCTACACAACCTCAAATTCAAAACACTTGCGTCTCTTCTATGTAACCTCAAACTCACAAAGCTCGGATCCCTTCTACGCAACCTCAAATTCAAAATACTCGCGTCTCTTCTATGCAACCTCAAATTCAAAACACTCGCGTCTCTTCTATGTAACCTCAAATTCAAAACACTCGTGTCTCTTCTATGTAACCTCAAACTCACAAAGCTCGGATCCCTTCTACGCAACCTCAAATTCAAAACACTCGTGTATCTTCTACCCAACCTCAAATTCAAAACACTCGCGTCTCTTCTATGCAACCTCAAATTCAAAACACTCGCGTCTCTTCTATGCAACTTCAAATTCAAAACACTCGCGTTTCTTCTATGCAACCTCAAATTCAAAACACTCGCGTCTCTTCTATGTAACCTCAAACTCACAAAGCTCGGATCCCTTCTACGCAACCTCAAATTCAATACACTCGCGTCTCTTCTACGCAACTTCAAATTCAAAACATTCGCGTCTCTTCTATGTAACCTCAAATTCAAAACACTCGCGTCTCTTCTATGTAACCTCAAACTCTATGTAACCTCAAACTCACAAAGCTCGGATCCCTTCTACGCAACCTCAAATTCAAAACACTCGCGTCTCTTCTATGTAACCTCAAATTCAAAACACTCGCGTCTCTTCTATGCAACCTCAAATTCAAAACACTCGCGTCTCTTCTACGCAACCTCAAATTCAAAACACTCGCGTCTCTTCTATGTAACTTCAAATTCAAAACACTTGCGTCTCTTCTATGTAACCTCAAACTCACAAAGCTCGGATCCCTTCTACGCAACCTCAAATTCAAAACACTCGCGTCTCTTCTACGCAACCTCAAATTCAAAACACTCGCGTCTCTTCTACGCAACCTCAAATTCAAAACACTCGCGTCTCTTCTACGCAACCTCAAATTCAAAACACTCGCGTCTCTTCTATGCAACTTCAAATTGAAAAAATAATTTTAACCCTCCTATGCAGCCACAGATTTAAAATCTCGCGCAACCTTGTCCTAAGTTCAAGGAGTTTGTCCTGCATTCGCTCAACGTGTTAAACTATTAATATGCAAACTGCATATTTTTTTTGTTCCTCAGATAAGGCCAACTTCCAAGTTGTTCAGTGACAGCTCCAATGCACAGCCCTTTCATTCGCAACAAATGTGTTTTTTTTTTCATAACTTGTTTAGAAAACATCTGCCCATGTCATATCACGAAGAGGACTAACATAAACTTCGAGCAGCATTTTTCTGCGAATTTATCCATCTGGGTTATCATCAAACATAAATATAGAACAAAGATCAGAGTCTTTTGAAATTCCTCCTCCTCCTTCGTCCTCAGCATCACCATGTGATCGCTGATGCAGATCCATTCCAGGGAACTTCCCCCTGACAACAACCATCAAAGAACGTCTTCTGCGTGCTTCGTGACGTGTCGAGTGAATGGATGTTGTTATGCAAGGAGCCGGATTTTTCTTGAAGTAGAAGAGATTCCCAAAGGTTCCTTTGGAATAACAGTGTTTAGATGTTCTTTTTAATTTTAAATCCAAATCACCATCACATCAGGAATCAGTTAGTAGCGCACCGTGCCATAGTCACCATCTCCCCGGGGCGGGGGTGGCTAAGTCGGTAGCGCGCCAGGCTCGTAATCTGTAGTTCCCAGGTTCGAGTCCCAACTGGGTCAGCGTTGAGATTTATCTCCGCAAAATTCCCCGTCCTGCCCACGGTCAGTAGGGGACACCGATGGGCTTGGAAAGGCCGCCGTCCGTCGGATGGGACGTTAAGCCGTGGCCCCGTGTGCGGGAGAGCCATACCCTGTGCACGTTAAAGAACACGCTGGATGGCCATGACGGGAGGCTACCATCTGTCACCCAACAGCTGTTCCAGTGGGTCCCCTTCCCCAACCTTCTCTGAGCCTTCGGGGTCCTTGTGGCCTGGCCATTTAGCCCATGGTGTGCAAAAAAGTGCCGCTCAGAGGTAAAACAATCCAATCCACCATCCCCCCCCCCACCAGAACAGCAATCAGACAAAAGAAAAGAACAAAGCAGCGAAATTAAAAACGCATACAGTTTCAAGTGATGCAATTTGTCGAAAATTTAACTACAAATTATTTAATTTAGATTAAATAATTGTCTTATTAGGACTTTAATTAAAATACGTTGGTTTCCATAAATTAAAGATGACGTCAGCATAAGTAGTACTACCATATAAATATTTCTTATATTTTGGATTCTGTTATTATTACTGGTGGACTCTTGTGCTAATCTTTATACAAAAGTTTATCTATAAATATATTTATACTATATTTTATTTAGGAAAAAAACTATTTGTATTATTTAGCATTATTATATTTAATAATAAATACGAATAATATTCTTTTTAAATAAAATATATTTATAGATGAACATTAGTATAAAAATTAGCGCAAGAATCCACCAGTAATAATATTAGAATTAAAAATATAAGAATTGTCTACATGGTAGGACTACTTTGGCTGACGTCATAAATTTTGGTCCGCTGGACTTCTGTTATAGGAGGTGTTGCTTGAGCAGGTTCGTAATTTATAGTTTCCAGAATCAAGTCCCAATTGCGCATGCACTGAGATTTGTCCCTGGGTTGGGTTGTTTCACCTCTGAGCGGCACTATTTTGGCCACACAATGGGCTAAATGGCCAGGTCACATGGACCCCGAAGGCTCAGAGAAGGTTGGGGCAGGGGACCCACTGGAACAGCTGTTGGGAGTAAGATGGTAACCTCCCGTCAAGGCCATCCAGCGTGTTCTTTAACGTTGGGTTGTTTTACCTCTGAGCGGCACTTATTTGCACACCATGGGCTAAATGGCCAGGTCACATGGACCCCGAAGGCTCAGAGAAGGTTGAGGCAGGGGACCCACTGGAACAGCTGTTGGGAGACAGATGGTAGACTCCAGTCAAGGCCATCCAGCGTGTTCTTTAACGTGCACAGGGTATGGCTCTCCCGCACACGGGGCCACGGCTTAACGTCCCATCCGACGGACGGCGGCCTTTCCAAGCCCATCGGTGTCCCCTACTGACCGTGGGCAGGGCGGGGAATTTTTGCGGAAATAAATCTAACGCTCACCCAGCTGGGACTCGAACCTGGGAACTACAGATTACGAGCCTGGCGCGCTACCGACAGAGCCACCCCCGCCACACTACTACGTGAAATGGCACACTTTTTCATCTACTGAAATTTAAATTTTTATTATGCTTGCAGAATTGTTTCGAAACCATGCTAAAGCGAAACTGATGACGTCAAAATCGACGCAATTCCTGAAACACAAACCAGGTTAAAGCAACAGAACGGGTGTATTTAAAATTACAACGAAAATCCTCAAAGCCACTTCGCAAAACCTTTCTACCAAACTCTATTCTGCAAATGGACTTGATACAATGTATCATATTCAAACACGTTTAGCAATTGCAGAAGCACCTTATCAGGCAACCCCACTGATAAAAAGCGAAAGTAGCAGAACTAGGGCGACCTCCAGATCATTCCGCTTGACAAGGTTATGGCCTCGTTTAAATATTTCACCAAATTGGTGCTTTGTTGAGTTCTTCCGCGTACTTAGAAAAAGCAAATCCTGTTTACCTGATAGATAACAGCAGGGGGGATAGGGGTGGTTAAGGCTTTGTCACCTTTTCAGTCACCATAAAGTTCAATGCTACGACCTAGTTCTCTTTTCAGCGAGTCATAATCGGTTACTTGTAGTATGAAACCATAAAAATACACTGAATGTTATCATCTATCGTTAAAATTGTTTGGCCCTTACCGTTTGTTGTCAGATTGTACAGTCGCTCAAAAAAGTATCCGAACGTTATGGTTGATTACAGAATTCAGAAAAAATATCTGGCAACGATTTTTTTAGATATTAGTGATCTGGCAACCTTCGTGTCACGTGATTACAGAATTCAGGAAAAATATCTGCAGCGTGTACAGCAACTGTTCACGCTCCAGTTACCGTTCACAGCAAACTGGAGCGTGTGCAGTTACTGCACACGCTCCAGTTTGCTGTGAACGGTAACTGCACACGCTCAATATTTCCGTGAGTGAGCCCCACACGATCTAGTATCAAAATAATATGACCACCTACAGTCGCTCAAAAAAGTATCCGAACGTTATGATTGATTGCAGAATTCAGAAAAAATATCTGGCAACGTTTTTTTTAGAAATTAGTGATCTGGCAACTTTCCTGTCACGTGACACAAAGGTTGCCAGATCACTATTTCCTAAAAAAAAACATCGTTGCCAGATATTTTTGGGGACCAACTGAACAGCTCAGTCAGTAGCGCACCAGGCTCGTAATCTGCAGTTTCCAGGTTCGAGTCATACCTTGACCAGCTCTGAGATTTATTCCGCAGAATCCCCGACCTGCCATTGGTCAGTAGGGGACACCGATGGGCTTGGAAAGGCCGCCGTCCGTCGGATGGGACGTTAAGCCGTGGTCCAGTGTGCGGGAGAGCCATACCCTGTGCACGTTAAAGAACACGCTGGATGGCCTTGACGGGAGGCTACCACATGTCTCCCAACAGCTGCTCCAGTGGGTCCGTGGGGCGGGGGTGGCTCAGTCGGTAGCGCGCCAGGCTCGTAATCTGTAGTTCCCAGGTTTGAGTCCCAGCTAGGTCAGCGTTCAGATTTATCTCCGCAAAATTCCCTGCCTTGCCCACGGTCAATAGGGGACACCGATGGGCTTGGAAAGGCCGCCGTCCGTCGGATGGGACGTTAAGCCGTGGCCCCGTGTGCGGGAGAGCCATACCCTATGCACGTTAAAGAACAAGCTGGATGGCCTTGACGGGGGGCTACCATCTGTCTCCCAACAGCTGTTGCAGTGGGTCCCCTTCCCCAACCTTCTCTGAGCCTTCGGGGTCCATGTGACCTGGCCATTTAGCCCATGGTGTGCAAAAAAGTGCCGCTCAGAGGTAAAACAACCCAACCCAGTGGGTCCGTCCCCCAACCTTCTCCGAGCCTTTGGGGTCCTTGAGACCTGGCCATTTAGCCCATGGTGTACACGAAAGTGCCGCTCAGAGGTAAAACTACCCAACGTGAAAGAACACGCTAGATGGCCTTGACGGGAGGCTGCCATCTGTCTCCCAACAGCTGTTCCAGTGGGTCCCCTTCCCCAACCTTCTCTGAGCCTTCGGGGTCCTTGTGACCTGGCAATTTATCCCATGGTGTGCAAAAAAATGCCACTCAGAGGTAAAACAATCCAACGTTAAAGAACACGCTGGATGGCCTTGACGGGAGGCTACCATCTGTCTCCCAACAGCTGTTCCAGTGGGTTCCTCCCTCAACCTTCTCCGAGCCTTTGGGGTCCTTGAGACCTGCCCATTTAGCCCATGGTGTGCAAAAAAAGTGCCGCTCATGGGTAAAACAACCAACCAACGTCAGTCCACTCTACCAGGTAAAGGGGTTGCCATTACTTCAAGAACACGAGGAGTGTGTGCAGCGAAACACATTCCTTTGGGATATTTCTTTTCTTCAAGTAAGAACAGTAGACAATACGTTATGATGAGGGATATTTTGCTTAATCATGAAACACCTCGTGATATTTCTTTTTACAAGAACATCAATCAAAATCACAGTCTTTAACAACAGAGCGAAAAGGAAAATTCCGTCTTGGAAGTAGATGCGTTATTGGGATTGATATTTATTCCGCTTGGGGCAACAGCAATTCATTCTTCACATTTTTCATCCGCGTCTGAATGCTTCCTGTGATGTCATCGTGACTCTTTGATGAGAAATAACAAAAGGGGGCAAGTGCAATGTCATGACTACTGAGGGGCGGGGGTGGCTCAGTCGGTAGCGCGCCAGGCTCGTAATCTGTAGTTCCCAGGTTCGAGTCCCAGCTGGGTGAGCGTTGAGATTTATCTCCGCAAAAATTTCCCGCCCTGCCCACGGTCAGTAGGGGACACCGATGGGCTTGGAAAGGCCGCCGTCCGTCGGATGGGACGTTAAGCCGTGGCCCCGTGTGCGGGAGAGCCATACCCTGTGCACGTTAAAGAACACGCTGGATGGCCTTGACTGGAGGCTACCATCTGTCTCCCAACAGCTGTTCCAGTGGGTCCCCTCTCCCAACCTTCTCTGAGACTTCGGGGTCCTTGTGACCTGGCCATTTAGCCCATGGTGTGCAAATAAAGTGCCGCTCAGAAATAAAACAACCGAACCATGATTACTGAAGGGATTTTTTTTTGAAAAAAAGTCCTATCTATCAGTAGTAAAGAATTACAGGATATGTACTATAGACATGGATCTCATGAAATAATAAGTTGAAAAAAATTGTTTTTACCAATGGCAAAACCAATTTTTTTCAGCTTATTATTTATAAGTGTGTTAAGTATAAGTGTGTTACGTAATTATACATAATGTGTTACGTAACACGAAGATTGGATGGCTAAATAGCCAGATGATAAGGACCCCGAAGGTTCAGAGAAGATTGGGGACTCACTGGAACAGCTGTTAGGAGACAGATAGCAACTTCCCGTCAAGGCCATCCAGCGTGTTCTTTAACGTGCACAGGGTATGGCTCTCGCCCACAGGGAACCACGCTTAACGTCCCATCGAACGGACGACGGCCTTGTCCAAGGTCATCGGTGTCCCCTACTTATCGAAGGCAGGGCGGAGAGTTTTAGCGGAGATAAATCTCAACACTGACCCAGGTAGGACTCGAACCTGAGAATTGCCGATTACGAGAATGGCGCGCTACCGATTGAACCACCCCCACCTGATATAAACCAGGACAGTACAGTTATGGTTCGCATTTCAGTTTCCTAAAGATGGGATATTTCTACTTGGAAATGTAATCCCACAGGAAACTTAACTAAATTTGATTAAGACACTTGTACAAAGCTGCTTGATGATGATGATGACGACGACGATGAGGCAATAGGGCATGACGTATGCAATTGACGGACAATTCGCAGTTAACGGACGACGCAATGATTCGCCTACTCTACGCGAAACATGTCGCGTACAGAGTGCATAATTATTCTGCATATATTGACACAAATCCTATGTCTCACAGAGGTGTGACCTTTATTGTTACTAGGAGCGCGTTGGAGAGGTGTGACTTTTTTCTAGGCACGGCTAAATTCGAAGCCCTCACGTGCGATGCTACGGTAAAAATTCGCACTTCGCCGACGGTACAGTCGCTCAAATAAATATCCGAACAATATGGTTGACTACAGAATTCAGAAAAAATATCTGGCAACGATTTTTATTTTTATAAATTAGTGATCTGGCAACCTTTGTGTCACATTCAGGAAAAATATCTGACAACGATTTTTGTTTTTAAATTAGTGATCTGGCAACCTTCGTGTCACGTGTCACGAAGGTTGCCAGATCGCTAATTTCTAAAACAAAATCCTTGCCAGATATTTTTGTCCGAATTCTGTAATCAGTCATGGTGTTCGGGATGCTTTTTCCAGCGACTGTAGGTGGTCATATTATTTTGATAATAGATCGTGTGAGCTCACAAAAACCTGGATCGTGTGGACCCACTCACAGAAATATTGAGCGTGTGCAGTTACCGTTCACAGCAAACTGGAGCGTGTGCAGTAACTGAACACGCTCCAGTTTGCTGTGAACGGTAACTGGAGCGTGTACAGTTGCTGTAGACGCTCCAGATATTTTTCCTGAATTCTGTAATCACGTGACACGAAGGTTGCCAGATCACTAATTTCTAAAAAAAAATCGTTGCCAGATATCTTTTCTGAATTCTGTAATCGACCATATTGTTCGGATATTTTTTTGAGTGACTGTACTCAGTTTACGTCACCAAGTGTATCGACTGTTTGGTGCTCAATACAAGCATCTTCACTGACAAAAGAAAAAAATGTCCACCTAAATTAAAAGAAAAAGTTGTAAATACAGTGACCGATGTGTTCAAAAAATTTGTTAATTAAATTCAAGTAAATCGTCGAGAGACGTCTGCACATCGTCACAAAAAAAACGAACATTTTTTCGGGACACCTGGACATTTCTCTGTGTGAAAAAAACCGGGAAATATGGACAACCTACGTGCATCACCCTTTTTAAAAATACGGGGCGGGGGTGGCTCAGTCGGTAGCGCGCCAGGCTCGTAATCTGTAGTTCCCAGGTTCGAGTTCCAGCTGGGTAAGCGTTGAGATTTATCTCCGCAAAATTCCCCGCCCTGCCCACGGTCAGTAGGGGACACCGATGGGCTTGGAAAGGCCACCGTCCGTCGGATGGGACGTTAAGCCGTGGCTCCGTGTGCGGGAGAGCCATACCCTGTGCACGTTAAAGAACACGCTGGATGGCCTTGACGGGAGGCTACCATCTGTCTCCCAACAGCTGTTCCAGTGGGTCCCCTCCCCCAACCTTCTCTGAGCCTTCGGGGTCCATGTGACCTGGCCATTTAGCCCATGGTGTGCAAAAAAGTGCCGCTCAGAGGTAAAACAACCCAACAACCCTTTTTAAAAAGCTTAAATGTGCCTCGATAGAAACCGAGAGAAAACTATTTCGCAAATTTGATAGGTATTAAATTGTTCAGATTTATCAATTTAGAACATCTGAAATTAATTTCACTGTTACTAATTCCAACAGTTACATAGATTAAAAAATATTAATTCCTTTTTAAATTGGGGCGGGGGTGGCTCAATCGGTAGCGCGCCAGGCTCGTAATCTGCAGTTCCCAGGTTCGAGTTCCAGCTGGGTAAGCGTTGAGATTTATCTCCGCAAAATTCCCCGCCCTGCCCACGGTCAGTAGGGGACACCGATGGGCTTGGAAAGGCCACCGTCCGTCGGATGGGACGTTAAGCCGTGGCTCCGTGTGCGGGAGAGCCATACCCTGTGCACGTTAAAGAACACGCTGGATGGCCTTGACGGGAGGCTGCCATCTGTCTCCCAACAGCTGTTCCAGTGGGTCCCCTCCCCCAACCTTCTCTGAGCCTTCGGGGTCCATGTGACCTGGCCATTTAGCCCATGGTGTGCAAAAAAGTGCCGCTCAGAGGTAAAACAACCCAACAACCCTTTTTAAAAAGCTTAAATGTGCCTCGATAGAAACCGAGAGAAAACTATTTCGCAAATTTGATAGGTATTAAATTGTTCAGATTTATCAATTTAGAACATCTGAAATTAATTTCACTGTTACTAATTCCAACAGTTACATAGATTAAAAAATATTAATTCCTTTTTAAATTGGGGCGGGGGTGGCTCAATCGGTAGCGCGCCAGGCTCGTAATCTGTAGTTCCCAGGTTCGAGTCCCAGCTAGGTCAGCGTTGAGATTTATCTCCACAAAATTTCCCGCCTTGCCCACGGTCAGTAGGGGACACCGATGGGCTTGGAAAGGCCGCCGTCTGTCGGATGGGACGTTAAGCCGTGACCCCGTGTGCGGGAGATCCATACCCTGTGCACGTTAAAGAACACGCTGGATGGCCTTGACGGGAGGCTACCATCTGTCTCCCAACAGCTGTTCCAGTGGGTTCCCTCTCTCAATCTTCTCTGAGCCTTCGGGGTTGATGTGACCTGCCCATTTAGCCCATGGTGTGCAAAAAAGTGCCGCTCAGAGGTAAAACAACCCAAGGTTAAAGAACCGCTGGATGGCCTTGACGGGAGGCTACCATCTGTCTCTCAACAGCTGTTCCAGTGGGTCCCCTCCCCCAACCTTCTCTGAGCCTTCGGGGTCCATGTGACCTGGCCATTTAGCCCATTGTGTGCAAAAACGTGCCGTTCAGAGGTAAAGCAACCCAAAGTTAAAGAACACGCTGGATGGCCTTGACGGGAGGCTACCATCTGTCTCCCAACAGCTGTTCCAGTGGGTCCCCTCCCCCAACCTTCTCTGAGCCTTCGGGGTCCATGTGACCTGGCCATTTAGCCCATGATGTGCAAAAAAGTGCCGCTCAGAGGTAAAACAACCCAACTCAAATAAAATGGTTTGCTTTTTTTACCTCTGAGCAGCACATATTTTGCACACAATGGGCTAAATGGTCAGGTCATAAGGAACCCGAGGGCTCAGAGAAGGTTGTCGGAGGGGACCCACCGGAACAGCTGTTGAGAGACAGATGGTAGCCTCCCGTGAAGGCCATCCAGCGTGTTCTTTAACGTGCACAGGGTATGGCTCTCTCCCGCACACAGAACCACAGCTTAAAGTCTCATCCGACGGACGGTGGCCTTACTAAGCACACGGCGTCCCCTACTGACTGCAGAGTTTTGCGGAGATAAATCTCAACGCTGGCCCACGGGGGGCTCTAACTAAATAACTAGAAGTAACCAAACACTGCAATCTAACCTAAATAACATTATAACGGATAACTTCTCCAATTAAAAGATTACTTACCAATGAAAAACCCGAATGACTTCGACCCCATAATGAGTCGCATTTACCAGATGCACCTAACATGTCGTTGTTAACAGAAGCAGAAGCTACAACACGCCGTTTACACTTCTATACTGCACACCTGTCGCTTTGAATGACAGGTACAAAGGTGAAAAGACTGCTGATTCACGTGCTGGAATGCATGTGTGCAGCAAATGAATGCCATTGACTTATATAAGAGCCGTGTCGTCATCTCCGACGAAACAACCTGAAACTTTATCAGATGACGTCACAAGGTTGGAAAGATTTCCAATCGCGTTGGAGCTTGATCAATTACTTACTTTACCGAGCAAAAATAAGTTTCCGGAAACATCTAAAGAGCCAGTGTGTTTTCATTAGGGTCAGGTAGATTTTTGCCCTCGTATTGAATTCGTTTGAATAAACTTTGTGGAAATTTTTTAGTACTATATTGCTGTTATTTAAATTTAAAAATTTTTATCACACAAAAATTTAAAAAAAAAAAACATGAAATTATATTTTGAAAATATTTTTTCTTTTCTACACGTGAAATATGTCAAAAATTTATTTCACTTCAAACTTTTTAATAGATGAAAATAATTCTCAGAGTTTGTTATTTTTCTCAGAGTATTTTTAGGAACAAAGGATGTTATATTAAAATTAATAATAATAATTAATGTTAATATTAAAAATTAATAATTAATGCTAAATAATTAATGTTAAATTAAAAATTAATAATTAATGTTAATTTTAAAATTAATAACCTGCGAGTTTCTGGAACTCTGGTAGATGTTCTATAGTTTTGGAGAATATTTCATGTAAAATATAACTTGATGTTAAATATATAACATGTCCATGAAATTAGATTAAATAATTTCTTACTGATTAGTTTCTAGATTAAGCAAGGGAAATGTTTAAAGAGGGATATTCAGTGATCTAAGGTACATGGCTTGGGGAATTCTTGTAAATAGTTCGCAGAACTGTTAATGAATGGGTTTCAGAAATGTACTTAGCAGACCACAAAATTCCCAAGAGCAATATGTTCTTGTATGTGGTCTATGTAATTGTTTAGCTCTAGCAAATGGAGCTATGGAGAAATCCTGCGAGTAGTTTACACAATTTTTCATTCTAAAGAATTTTTGTGAATAGTTCATAAGAATTCTTCTTGTAGGTAAGTCAGCTGATTTGCTGATAATGATCCGCAAAAAAAAAGAATTCTTCTGATTAGTTTGCTAAATTCTTGTTAGTTATCCACAGAATTCTTATGAGTTATTCAAAGAATTCTTGTGGTGGTTCGCATAATACTTTTGAGTTATTCAAAGAATTCTTGTGGTGGTCCGCAGAATTCTTATGAGTTATTCAAAGAATTCTTGTGGTGGTTCGCAGAATTCTTATGAGTTATTCAAAGAATTCTTGTGGTGGTTCGCATAATACTTTTGAGTTATTCAAAGAATTCTTGTGGTGGTCCGCAGAATTCTTATGAGTTATTCAAAGAATTCTTGTGGTGGTTCGCAGAATTCTTATGAGTTATTCAAAGAATTCTTGTGGTGGTTCGCATAATACTTTTGAGTTATTCAAAGAATTCTTGTGGTGGTCCGCAGAATTCTTATGAGTTATTCAAAGAATTCTTGTGGTGGTTCGCAGAATTCTTATGAGTTATTCAAAGAATTCTTGTGGTGGTTCGCATAATACTTTTGAGTTATTCAAAGAATTCTTGTGGTGGTCCGCAGAATTCTTATGAGTTATTCAAAGAATTCTTGTGGTGGTTCGCAGAATTCTTATGAGTTATTCAAAGAATTCTTGTGGTGGTTCGCATAATACTTTTGAGTTATTCAAAGAATTCTTGTGGTGGTCCGCAGAATTCTTATGAGTTATTCAAAGAATTCTTGTGGTGGTTCGCAGAATTCTTATGAGTTATTTAAAGAATTCTTGTGGTGGTTCGCATAATACTTTTGAGTTATTCAAAGAATTCTTGTGGTGGTTCGCAGAATTCTTATGAGTTATTCAAAGAATTCTTGTGGTGGTTCGCAGAATTCTTATGAGTTATTCAAAGAATTCTTGTGGTGGTTCGCATAATACTTTTGAGTTATTCAAAGAATTCTTGTGGTGGTTCGCAGAATTCTTATGAGTTATTCAAAGAATTCTTGTGGTGGTTCGCAGAATTCTTATGAGTTATTCAAAGAATTCTTGTGGTGGTTCGCATAATACTTTTGAGTTATTCAAAGAATTCTTGTAGTGGTTCGCAGAATACTTTTGAGTTATTCAAAGAATTTTTGTGGTGGTTCGCAGAATTCTTGTGAGTTATTCAAAGAATTCTTGTGGTGGTCCGCAGAATTCTTGTGAGTTATTCGAAGAATTCTTGTGGTGGTTCGCAGAATTCTTGTGAGTTATTCGAAGAATTCTTGTGAGTTATTCGAAGAATTCTTGTGGTGGTTCGCAGAATTCTTGTGAGTTATTCGAAGAATTCTTGTGGTGGTTCGCAGAATTCTTGTGAGTTATTCGAAGAATTCTTCTGAGTTATTCGAAGAATAACTCAGAAGAATGTGTGGTCCGCAGTGGTGCGGAATGTGTGGTCCGCAATTCTGCGAAGTGGTCCGCAGAATTCTTGTGAGTTATTCGAAGAATTCTTGTGGTGGTTCGCAGATTTCTTGTGAGTATTCAAAGAATTCTTGTGGTAGTTCGCAGAAATCTTGTGTTATTCAAAGATTTCTTGTGGTGGTTCGCAGAATTCTTTTGAGTTATTCAAAGAATTTTTGTGGGGTTCGCAGAATTCTTGTGGGTGGTTCACAGAATTTTTAAGAATGGCCTAAAATGTTTGTGAGATTTTCCGCAAAATTCTTTCGAGTAGTCTGCAGAATTCTCGTGAGTGATAACAGAAATGTTGCAAGTGCTCCACAGAATTGTCGAGAATATTGCGTAAAATTATTTTTCAGTAGTTTTCTTGTGTGAATCCAGAATTCTTGTGGATGGTTTGCAGAATTTTTATGGTGGTTCGCAGAAATCTTGCAAGTGGTTTATAGAATTTTTGCAGTGGTTCGCAGAATTCTTATGGGTGATTCACAGAATCCTTGTGGGGGCTTACACAATTTTTATGGTGGTTCGCAGAAATCTTGCAAGTGGTTTATAGAATTTTTGCAGTGTTTCACAGAATCCTTGTGGGTGGTTTGCAGAATTATTGTTGGTGGTTCACAAAATTCTTGTGCTGGTTCACAAAATTTTTGTGGGTGGTTCGCAGAATTGTTAAGAATAGCTTAAAACAATTTTGAGATTTTCCGCAAGATTCTTTCGAGTAGTCTGCAGAATTCTTGCGAGTTATTTAAGATGATCATAGCAACTAATATTCATTTTTAAGGGATCGTAAGAATTAATGAGTCATATTTAGGGGATAGCCGTCCCGTGGCCGAGTGGTTAGCGCACTTGGCTACTGATCTACGGGACCTGGGTTCGAGCCCCGGGTAAGGCATGGATGTTCGTGTTGTTTTCTGCTGAGGTCTTGCCATCCTCTCAGATCTTCTACTGTGGCATATAAACTGACAGGCTCCTGTCAGACCTCTGTGGCAAGCAGCTGCTTGAGGGGGTATTTATTTATTTTATTTATTTAGGGGATCATGGGAATTAATCGATCGTATTAAGGGATCATAGGAATTTATGGTCATATTTAAGATATCGTATGAATTAATGGGTCATATTTAAGAGATCATGGGAATTAATAGGTCATATTTAAGGGATCCCATGAATTAATGGTCATATTTCAGGTATCATATGAAGTAATGGGTCATATTTAACCGATCATATAAATTAATAGGTCAGTCATTTTTAAGAAATCATTTGAATTAATGGGTCACGTTAAAGAGATGACATGAACGAATGGTTAGTTACAATTTATATTTGGGACAATTTTTTTCTTCATTTATATTTCTGTTTGCTAGAAGAAAAATTCTGTTCATCATTGCAAGTAGATAGGATGGGTTGTTGTACCTCTGAGCGGCACTTTTTCTGCATACAGTTGGCTAAATGGCCAGGTCACAAGGACCCCTAGGGCTCAGAGAAGGTTGGGGCATGGGACCACTGGACATATGGTAGTGTTCCATCAAGGCCATCCAGCTTGTTGTTTAACTTTCATAGAGTATGGCTCTTCGCACAAGGAGCCACTACGTAACGTCCCATCCGACGGAAGGCGGCCTTTCCAAGCCCTTCGGTGACCCCTACTGACGGAGGATAGGATGGGGAATTTTTGAGCACGTTTTTGGACTGGGAAACAAAATCTTGTTAAGGAAAGCTTTTCCTAACCTTGAGATAGACTTTAAGCTCCTATGCCTCATTATAGTACGCATCGAAAAATACTTAAACGTTTCATTATACATCCCAAAAATCATTAAATTATGTATTTTTCCACTTCGCTTCACGAAAAGATAACGGCAAAGATGTTTTCCCACTAACTGCTGATGCATTTTTTTTTATATTTGAGATGATCTTTAAAGTCTTTTATTTTTCCTGGAACTATAAGCAAGGTAAAATTTCTTTTTAAACGTTTCTGATTTGTTCGTACTTATCCCTTCCAAGAACGAAACAAAAACAAAATGAACTTTAAAGGAAATGAAACAGGGTTTGCAGTCTGATATTTCTCATTACACAACATTTCTCGTCATAGCGAAACACTGGAAAATTGTGGAAAACAATTTAGGGAAATTAAGCTTTATTATAGGCAATTTTATCTGCAGCACAAAACACATTGCCTGAGGGCATGCAACTGAAACGTAGGATAGAACTATTACTGCACATTGTCGTCGATTTTGCTTTTAAAAGAATCGGTGGAATGTTTTTCAAACACTGAAATATTGAAAGAAATTATGGTATATTTTAAATAGTCCCACATATATTTAATTAAACTCATCAGAATGATATAGTAGGTGTTGATGTTTTTGAAAGTCTCAGTGTTAATTAACGCAGACAATTTGATCTGGTGGTGTCTTTTGAATTGGCTGTGTTTTTCTTTGCAGTTATATCCCCGAGTTGTTTATTCAATTATGAATGATCCATTCCTAACTCAGATGTTAGGGAGTTGTTTACGTTTTTCATGTTAACGGAGTTAAAGGCAATTTGTAACGCAAAACTGATGAACCGGTTATGCAAAGCAATCGATGTTGTATTCTGTCAAAGATCCTTGGGGAAATCGATAGCAGTAAGAAAACAGGCCTCCCCTTATCGAGCAGACAAACAATTTGTAGTGGGGGGAAAATTATCTTATAAACCGAAGTCATCTATAGAGAAAAGCCAATTTAAAAAATTATTTCGAATGAAGAGCAGACGACAGGAAGAAGCCGGATAAACCATGCTGCTGCCATCTGTCGAATATTTTCTGAAGTTTCGCATTCAATGCAATGATGAATAAATGGATTATTTAAAAATATTAAAGGAGATTTAGCAGCTCACCTGGGAATTTAGAATGCTCCACCTCCAAATGCAATTCTGTTTTTTGTGTTTTAAAATTATGCACATGTAATAATTTGCAACACCCTAAAAAAGCAGAACTCTCACTCCTCAAAAAAAGTTAGGATTTTGGTTTTTCCACTGGAAATTAGACCCCTCCATTCTCTCCCCTAAATGTTTCAAAGAAATCGGAATATTTAGAATAATTTAAATGAGGTTCTCTCATTGTGATTGGTCCGGTATGGTTTATGCGCAGTAACCAATCAATCGCAGATACTTATTTCCTTCTAAATATAATATCAAATGAGCGACAAATCCGTGTTTGTTTATATTTTTTTCCCCACATCTAAAATCTTATTGTTTTTGCATCTCTTAGGTACATTTCTTACGAATTTGACATTTACAAATGCTTAGAATAATATCACATATTTCAGACAAACATCGCTGTCCGACTTTAGAGACAGAAGACAGCACTAACAGATTGTGACACCAATCACAGTAATTAAAAAACAACTTGCAGATGAGCCTTACTTGATATTGTTCGCAACGGTTTTTATTAGATATGTTAGAAAATATATTAGATATTATATAAGAGGCATCTTTAATTGGAAAGTACTAAAAACACGTAAATGTTCAAATATAAAATTATATCTTAGGTACTTGGTAAGTGAAAAAAAAAATCAATTCGTTATAGTGTTCCACAGGGTTCTGTTTTGGGGCCGCATTTATTCTCAATATACAGATAATCTGTGTATTTACTATGGATCGAAAATTATTTCGTTTGCAGATGACACCGCCTTGGTTTGAGAACTTCAAATTTGATTCCAAAAAATAACTTATTAATAAAGGTAAATAAAACGAAATATATGTATTTTAATACTGTTAGGGGAAAGTATAGAGATCTTGGAGATTTATTCTATCATATGAGTGATTGTAAATTTTTCGAACAAGGTAAAATTGTGTCTCTAAACTGTGCTTGCCAAAGGATTAAACGACTAAAACAATAAAATATTTAGGAGTTAATTTCGACTGTTATCTAACCTGGCATGATCATGTTCAAAAAGTAGTGTTAAAAATCAAACAAATAATTCCCAAGATGTATCTTTTAAGAGATATGATGAATATGAAAATTTTAAAGAACATATATTATGCATTAATCTATTTCAGAATACAGTATGCAATTCTAATTTTGGGGAGGAGCATCTTCATGTTGTTTAAATCAATTGCAGAAATATATAATAAAGATTATGACATTTAAAAGAAAGTACGACTCTCGTCTGAACGAAGTTTCAAAAAACTTGAAATACTCAACTTAAAACAAATACACCAAATGGCTTTAGCAAAGCATGTATTTCGTACTAAGGACAAATTTGATGTAGTGGTTAATAAATATTTTACAAGAGCGATAGTGGCTCAGGATTTTTGCATTCCTAAACCAAAGAGTTATTCAAAAAATATTATGGATATAGTATCTTAAAACTATTAAACTCACTGCTAGATAACATGAAAATTATGAATAATAAAATACATTTCTCTAAAGAACTAAAAAAAAATGGTTGTTGAACGTAGAAATCGCGACTGATGTTTTATTTACTGTATTAACTGATTGTATTCAATTGATATATGAGTAGAAGATGATAAATTTATATATTACAGAGACTGAAATTACTATTTTTCTGTTTACATATTTATATATTGATGTACTCAGTATTGCAGGATATATATGTTTTGTAACATATATATCCTGTACAAATGTTACAAAAATGCAATATATATCCTGCAATACTGATGTCCTCAGTATTGCAGGATATATTTGACTTGCAAGTTAAACACTAACTCTTGTGTATTATCTAGGTATTTAAATATTGTACAAATAAAATATCATTCTCCCTACGAAAATATTAGAAAATTTCAATGTTATTGTCAGTGCGAATCTAATTTCGAAGCTCTATAACTTCTAAAATATGCATTAATGGAAAAACGTGACAGAAGATAAATTAAAGATTATAATGAAATCTATTTAAACCTTAAATTTTATCAATATTCTTTAAGTATTTAAAGAGTCAAGGAAGGTGGAATATTTAACAATAAATTATATTTGTCATAAAATTTATTGAAAATTGTCTAATATTTAATCATTACGCAAACTTCTAAAATGTATATTTATATTTTATTAAATGGTTTAAAAAAATGCTTATTGTTTAGTAATTTTTGAAGAAATTTTATAACACCGTTGTGAAATATTCTATCTTTTAACTCTTTAAATACAGAGAGAGAGAATAAAATGATTTGAAGAGAGATTATGGTGATTCGCCAGGAACACGAAAGATGAGTTATGAATTCATTTAAATCTGAAAATTTATATCCAGAAGTTTATTTTCAACGATAGATAGTTTACTTTTAGAGATACAAAGCTTATTTTCAAAGATAGAAAACTTATTTTTCATGGATATGGAGCTTATTTTTAAAGATGGATTTTGTTTACTATTAAATTCCATTTTAAAAGATGGAAAGCTCATTTTCATAGATGGAAGGCTTATTTTTTAGAGATTGAAAGCTTATTTTTCCAGATATGGAAAGCTTATTTTTTAGAGATTGAAAGCTTATTTTTCAGAGATGGAAAGCTTGTTTTTCCAGAGATGGAAAGTTTATTTTTTAGAGATGGAAAGTTTATTTTTCAGAGATTGAAAGCTTATTTTCCAGAGATTGAAAGCTTATTTTTTCAGATATGGAAAGCTTATTTTTCAGAGATTGAAAGCTTATGTTTCCAGATATGGAAAGCTTATTTTTCAGAGATTGAAAGCTTATTTTTCCAGATATGGAAAAGCTTATTTTTTAGAGATTGAAAGCTTATTTTTTGTTTAGAGACTGAAAGCTTATTTTTTCAGAGATGGAAAGTTTTGTCGGTTCTTTACATTCAGGAGATATGGGAGGATCAGGTGATTTTTTTTGGTAACATTCATTCATTTTTTGTAACATTCATTCATTTTTTGTAACATTCATTCGGTGAACCGTAGGTTTGTCGTCCCTATTCTGCTGAATTTCATACAAGTCTACTAATTACAGACCAAAAGTTTCCTGCCACTTCCATGTTATAAGAATGGAAAGTCATCTTTAAATCTGCCTAATTTTGAAAATAAGCTTTTTAATAAAAAATATTATTGAAGATCTCACACATATCTAATTCTCGATTTTCAACAATATTCTTTTAATATTTCAAGTTATTTCATTTCCAAAATTAATTAAAGGAATCATGACACAAATTTCAAGATTTACATTCGGTTTAGTAAGTGATTTATTGTGACAATTATAATTTGTGTTTTACGGGGCTTTTGAAGTAAATTGTTAGGGTTAGTGACGCTGCTTTGGAATGCTTAAGGCTCCATAGCTATTTAAATATCATGAATTATGATGAAAATAATCGAGAATTTAAAAAATTTGAGTGAGATCACCAATTTTAAATCCAGTGATATTTTTCAGTAAAAAAAGTTCATTTTGAAAGTTTGAAAGCTCTGAATGCGATTTTCCATTCCCCTTATATGGAAGTGTCCGAAAACTCTTAGGACGATAGTTGACTCAGTCCGCAGTGTGCCAGGCTCGTAATCTGCAGTCCCCAGGTTCGAGTCCCACTTGTGCCAGCGCTGAGATTTATCTCCGCTAAATTCCCTCCCTCGATCAGAAATGAAACATTACACACATTAGGCGATAGGCACATGAAGCGGATGACACATTAAGCCGTGGTCCGTGTTGCAGGGGATGCCAGATTCTATGCAGGTTAAAGAACACGCTGGATGGCCATGACGGGTGGCTTCATTCTGTCTCCTAAGAGATGTCTAATGGTTTTCCTTCCCTCAACCTTCTCTGAGTAGTTGAAGTCCTTGGGACTTGGGGGGCGGGGGGGGGCTCAGTCGGTAGCGCGCCAGGCTCGTAATCTGTAGTTCCCAGGTTCGAGTCCCAGCCGAGTCAGCGTTGAGATTTATCTCCCAAAATTCCTCGCCCTGCCCACGGTCAGTAGGGAATACCGATGGGCTTGGAAAGACCACCGTCTCTCGGATGGGACGTTAAGCCGTGGCCCCGTGTGCGGGAGAGCCATACCCTATGCACGTTAAAGAACACGCTGGATGGCCTTGACGGGAGGCTACCATCTGTCTCCCAACAGCTGTTCCAGTGGGTCCCCTCCCTCAACCTTCTCTGAGCCTTCGGGGTCCATGTGACCTGGCCATTTAGCCCATGGTGGGCAAAAAAGTGCCGCTCAGAGGTAAAACAAGAACACGCTGGGTGGCCTTGACGGGAGGCTACCATCTGTCTCCCAACAGCTGTTCCAGTGGGTCCCCTCCCTCAACCTTCTCTGAGCCTTCGGGGTCCACGTGACCTGGCCATTTAGCCCATGGTGTGCAAAAAAGTGCCGCTCAGAGGTAAAACAACCCAACGTTAAAGAACACGCTGGATGGCCTTGACGGGAGGCTACCATCTGTCTCCCAACAGCTGTTCCAGTGGGTCCCCTCCCTCAACCTTCTCTGAGCCTTCGGGGTCCATGTGACCTGGCCATTTAGCCCATGGTGTGCAAAAAAGAGCCGCTCAGAAGTAAAACAACCCAACGTTAAAGAACACGCTGGATGGCCTTGACGGGAGGCTACCATCTGTCTCCCAACAGCTGTTCCAGTGGGTCCCCTCCCTCAACCTTCTCTGAGCCTTCGGGGTCCATGTGACCTGGCCATTTAGCCCATGGTGTGCAAAAAAGTGCCGCTCAGAGGTAAAACAACCCAACCCAACCCTTGGGACTTGGCCATTTAACTCATAGTGGGCAACCAAGAGACACTAAGAGGTAACCGAAGCCGGAATTGGGTTGGGTTGTTTTACCTCGAAGCAGCACTTTTTGCACCGAATCAGCTAAAGGGGCAGGTCACAAGGATCTCGACATCTCAGAGAAGGTTGAGGGAAGGGACCCACTGGACAGCGTTAGGAGATGATGGTAACCTCCCGTCAAGGCCATTCGCCTCACACCAAGCCACGGCTTAACATCCCATCCGACGGACGGCAGCCTTTCCAAGTCCATTGATTCTCTCTACTAGACTGAGGTCATGGCGGGAGTTTCTCAGAGATAAATCTCAACGCTCACCCAGGTGGGATTCAAGCCTGGTTGGGTTGTTTTACCTCTGAGAGGCAGTTTTTTGCACACAATGGACTAAATGGCCAGATCATAAGGACCTCGAAAGCTCAGAGAAGGTGGGGGAGGGGACCGACTGGAACAGCTGTTGGGAGACAGATGGTAGCCTCCCCGTCAAGGCCATCCAGCGTGTTCTTTAACGTGCACAGGGTATGGCTCTCCAGCTTCCACGGCTTAACTTCCCATCCGACGGACGGTGGCCTTTCCAAGACCATCGGTGTCCCCTACTGACCGTGAACAGGGAATTTTGCGGAGATAAATCTCAACGCTGACCTAGCTGGGACTCAAACCTGGGAACTACAGATTACGAGCCTGGCGCACTACCGACTGAACCACCACCGTCCCAACCGCAAAAACGTTTGTAATATAACGTACATGTTAATGCAGTTGCTTCTAAAATTCGACCAGAAAAGAATCAGTTTCAGAATGAAAAAATTCAAGGCAACATTAGCGAAGCCGAAATTATTTTAAAACACTTTGACTAAGGTTAAAAACAGAAACGAAATACAACTTAGAGAGTTCAGAATCAGCACAAGCTCGTTTTCACTTTAGGGAAGCGAAATCGAAGCTTGAGGATTTCCATCCAATCACACTGAGACTGGAAATGCTTTGAACTTCAGCGAAGAAACAAACTGAAAGTGAGTAGAAGGGAACACGAGAGAGAGAGAATAAGATAAATCACATTGGTGCAAAGCATGATTAGATGTAGAGTGAGACCATTTCTTTGTAGGCAATAAAACCTCCTAACGCCCTATAAGATCATTTGATGAATTTCAATGGTCAAAGAAATTGCAGCAGGGAATTGATTTCTTGCTGAAACATTAAAGATTCTGTTTATAATGTCGCTTGCCTGACTTCAGAGAAGAAAAAAAAAACTCTGTGAATAGAAAAAGTGTTGATAAGAAGGAAAGACTGTAGTTTTCTATTTTCTTATTTCAAATAAAACGGTGATGAACGAACTACCACCAAAATCAACATAGTTATACCAAAAAAAAAAAGGAATGGAGAGTGACTTGGAATTTCTGGAAAACACATTATAGAAATTAAAATCTTGTAACAAGAGATTTGAATCTCAGTTTGTTAAGGACATGGAAAATTAATTTTCTCGTTAATTGATTTTTTTATTCGTATGGTAAATAAATCAAAATGTATGAGAGTGTATTAAGTAATTTTTTTCGGGTTTATATCTATCTCTAACTGTAGGGGACTGAGGTGGTTCAGTTGTTGGTTGGTTGTTTTACCTCCTGAGAGGCATTTTTTTTGCACACAGTGGGCTAAATGGCCAGGTAACAAGGACCACGAAGGTTCGGGGAAGGGACCCACTGGAACGACTATTGGAAGATATGGCCTCCCGTCAAGGCCATCTAGCGAGTTATTTAACGTGAACAGGGTATGGCTCTCCCGCACTCGGGTCCACGGCTTAACGTCCCATCCGACGGACGGTGGTCTTTTCAAGCCAGTTGGTATCCCCTACTGACCGTGAGCAGGGCGGAGAGTTTTGCGGATATAAATCTCAATGCTGAATGGTGGCTCAGTCGGTAAGACTCCAGGCTCGTAATCTGTAGTTCCCAGGGTCGAATCCTACTTAGGGCAGCGTTGAGATTTATCGCCGCAAACCTCTCCGTCCTGCCCTCGGTCAGTAGAGGACACCGATGAGCTTGGAAAGACCGCCGTCCGTCGTATGGGACGTTAAGCCGTGACTTCTTGTTAAAGAACACACTATATGGCGGCCATGGGGTTTAAATCTGTCTCCTAATAGCTGTCCAATGAATTCCTTTTTTCAAACTTCTCTGAACTTTAAATGTGTGTATGCCTCTTATGATATGGATAAATAGCCAGGTCACAAGGACCCCCAAGGACTCCCAGAGAAGGTTGGGAGAAGTGTAACCACAGGACAGAGGCTTAGAGACAGTTGATAGCCTTCTTGTCAAAACCATCCAAGCAAGGGATGGCTCAGTTGGTAGAGCGCCAGGCTTGTAATCTGCAGTTCCCAGGTTCGAGTCCCAGCTGGGTCAACGTTGAGATTTATCTCCGCAAAATTCCCCGCCCTGTCCACGGTCAGTAGGGGACACCTATGGGCTTGGAAAGGCCGCCGTCCGTCGGATAGGACGTAAGCCGTGGCCCCGTGTGCGGGAGAGCCATACCCTGTGCACGTTAAAGAACACGCTGGATGGCCTTGACGGGAGACTACCATCTGTCTCCCAACAGCTGTTCGAGTGGGTCCCCAACCTTCTCTAAGCCTTCGGGGTCCATGTGACCTGGCCATTTAGCCTATGGTGTGCAAAAAAATGCCGCTCAGAGGTAAAATAACCCAACCATTGAAGCAAGCTTTCATTCCCTCCTGTTCCCCCTCAACTGCCGTCTCTTACTCCGAGAAACAATACGCAACAGTTACACAAGATCCAATACGAAATATGTTTTTAAAATGCAGTACGCAATGTGGTTTTTCTTTCAAATAGCATAGAAGCATATGAGCACTTTTGTTTTTTTGATTTGCGACATATAGGACAGAGAAGAATCCTGGAAGCTACTCCTAGCTTAATACAGGTCTTCTCATACAAGGACACGCCCTACTAAGACCGAAGTCACTGTTGACCACTGCCTTAGTTAGAGCCAACACAACACACAAAGTTTGCCTTGCTGGAACAGTCGCTAGCTTCCTAACCACTATGCCAGTTAAGTATGTTTAACGATAAAGGCAAATGCCTTTGATAGCTTTAAATATACCGCTTAAAAATACGCTCTAATATTAAATGCTGAAAATAGAGATTTATGAAGATGTGTGCGGGATGAAAAATCTTCCTAAATATACAGAAAGAAAAAACGAATTCATTTGAAATAACACTACCTGTGAAAGCCTCTTTCTTAGTTGAGCAGTAAGAAGTGAACAGCACCGATTCGACATGAACTGTGGCAATTTATTAGAAATAAATCATTTTGTACTGAACACAGAAACTACCCACGCTGTGTCAAAAAAGGCTTTCAAGGATGGCAAAACGATTATTTACCTACTTGATTCCTTTATTGATATTAACCCACACCTTTTAGATAACGGACTAAATATGAAAAGTCACTCTACCCTTCGTGATACAACAGATTCATTGGACTGTTGTATCCGAATTCCCAAAAGTGACGTCACCCGCATATTTTGCAAGCAGAGGAAGTGACGATGCATCCTTCCTGTTTCCGGATAAAGAAAAGCAAACGGTGCTGGATTAAGGGAAAGGGGGGGGATCACAACATTCATCCCTGTAAAGAATTTTAATAACCGGAGCTAAAGCAAAAATTAATAACAGGTTTTATTAGGTACAGTTCCATGTTATGTCGATAGTAACTCAGATACAGTTGGGTTGTTTTACCTCTTAGCGGCAATTTTTTTGCATACAATGGGCTAAATGGTCAGGTCACAAAGACCCCGAGAAGGCTGAGGGAGAGGACTCACTGGATAACTGTTAGGAGACACATGGTAGACTCCCGTCAAGGCCATTCAGCGTGTTCTTCAACGTGCACAGTTGGGTTGGGTTGTTTTACTTCTGAGCGGCACTTTTTTGCACACCATGGGCTAAAGGGCCAGGTCACATGGACCCGAAGGCTCAGAGAAAGTTGGGGGAGGGGACCCACTAGAACAGCTGTTGGGAGACAGATGGTAGCTCCCGCCAAGGCCATCCAGCGTGTTCTTTAACGTTCACAAGATACAGCTTAACGTCCCATCCGATGGACGGCTGCCTTTCCAAGCCCGTCGATGTCCCCTCTTGACCGAGGGGAGGTCGGGGAGTTGTGTGGTCAACCTTCGTGTCACGTGACACGAAGGTTGCCAGATCACTAATTTCTAAAAAAATCGTTGCCACATTTTTTCCTGAATTCTATAATCAACCATAGTGTTCGGATATTTTTTTGAGCGACTGTACTAGGTCTGTGAGGAAGGCGAGACCTCAGCAGAAAAACGACACAAACATCCTTATCACTTTTAATAAATAAAACTGAATGTTACTGAGGAATATTATTAAATAGGCACATTAAAATGTTTATGCTTTTAATTAAAATGAATCTTAATATAAAAGAAATCGTATGACAGGAATCTCTAGGCAGAAAAATGGATATGATAAACATTCTAGTTCATTTTATTCTTTTCACAGAAATTATTTTTTTGGACATTTCACTGTAATATGTTTTGATATGTAAAAAACACTTTTTTTTTTCTCAAGTTGCTGGGAAACAGATAGCATCAGCAACAAAAATAACAAAAAAAACTTAACTGTTTTTTTTTTTATTAACATATTTATAAAACATATTACAGTGAAATGTCCAAAAAAATAATTTCTGTGAAGAAAATAAAATGAACTAGAATGTTTATCATATCTATTTTTCTGTCTAGAGATTCCTGTCTTACGATTTCTTTTATATTAAGATTCATTTTAATTAAAAGCATAAACATTTTAATGTGCCTATTTAATAATAAATACAGTAATAAACTTAACTGTTTTTTAAATTTATGAAACATTTATTAAATGATAGAATGAGAATTGGAGTTTATAATTTTTAAAAAACAGTTAATGAGTTAGTTGTTATTGAAATAAAAAAACAAATATCAGCAGTCCTCCCACCAATAAATAGTGCTAGAAAGACTCAAAATGGAAAATGTCAATTAATTTAGACTTAATAAACATTCTTAATATCTCGGGGTTTTTTTAAATCCTTATTTTTTTTTTACACAGCACATATTTATTAACGGGGATCGCCGCAATTAGCTAATAAGAAATTGTTTTTTAATTATTTTGTTTTGACAGCAAATGAAAAAAACTTCGCCTAACAGTTAGAGTTGAAAAATGTTTCTGTGGTTCCTTTTTAGTTTTCGCATTTTTTCAGTGAGCGAAAGACGGGTTTCATTCACATTTTTTTTTTCATTCACTTGCATTTTTTTT
Source organism: Ryuthela nishihirai (assembly GCA_038380435.1). NCBI lineage: Eukaryota > Metazoa > Arthropoda > Arachnida > Araneae > Heptathelidae > Ryuthela > Ryuthela nishihirai. The sequence continues at coordinate 31,619,919 of JAWZYU010000029.1, read as the reverse complement.
TTACAAAGAAAGAAGATTGATTTGAAGAAGGTCGAAACTGGGGTTGAAAACTATTTACCATCTATAATGGGATTGGTGCTATTAAGAACTGCAAATGGAACTGCAGTGGAAGATGAGATATAAAGATCGAGATATTTGAATGCAAAAAACTAAAATTATTCACCAAGTGGTAATGGATGATACTTTAGAAGAAATTACAGAAAGTTAAAAGTAAAAAAAAAGAGGGAGAAGTTTGTGAATCTTCTGAAAATTCTGAAAATTTCGAACAGCAAAGAAATGCTAGAACTGCAAATGTATCCAAATTTCTTTTTAAAATATTTAGATATTCGTAAGAAATACCCAGGTAGTCAAATGGGTTTAACGAACAGTTCCATGCTATTGCTGCGGCCACTTTATTAGGTACAGTCCCTCAAAAAAATATCCGAACACTCTAGTTGATTAGAGAATTCAGAAAAAAATATCTGGCAACGGTTTTTTAGAAATTAGTGATCTGGCAACCTTCGTGTCACGTGATTACAGAATTCAGGAAAAATATCTGGAGCGTCTATAGCAACTGTACACGCTCCAGTTACCGTTCATAGCAAACTGGAGCGTGTGCAGTAACTGCACACGCTCCAGTTTGCTGTGAACGGTAACTGCACACGCTCAATATTTCCGTGAGTGAGCCCACACGATCTAGTATCAAAATAATATGACCACCTACAGTCGCTCAAAAAAGTATCCGAACACCATGGTTGATTACAGAATTCAGAAAAATTATCTGGCAACGATTTTTTTTTTAGAAGTTAGTGATCTGGCAACCTTCGTGTCACGTGACACGAAGGTTGCTCTGAAGTTGAACCATCACTTTAGGTTTATTTTCAGCTTTATAGGGCCCTGTATAAAAAGATAACAATTTTTTAAATATTTTAATTTAATTTTTGGTCCCAATTAATCACGGTAAGCGAACACGTACTTGAAAATCGAGATTTAAGTAGCTTTGATTGCAATGTTCTTTCACATTTTCGTTAACAATATTATTTAAGCAGTTAATCAACTCCGAATCGCTACTGACATAACATGGTTGACAAAGTGATCCCTTAGTGTACTTGCTTTAATTATACATTAATGTCTAATAATGGGATAGCAATGTTTTGAACCACCGGTATTTAAGCCCAACAAGCATGAGTTGGGTTGGGTTGTTTTACCTCTGAGCGGCACTTTTTTTGCAAACCATGGGCTAAATGGCCAGGTCACATGGACCCCGAAGGCTCAGAGAAGGTTGGGGGAGGGGACCCACTGGAACAGCTGTTGGGACACAGATGGTAGCCTCCCGTCAAGACCATCCAGCGTGTTCTTTAACGTTGGATTGTTTTACATCTGAGCGGCACTTTTTTTGCAAACCATGGGCTAAATGGCCAGGTCACATGGACCCCGAAGGCTCAGAGAAGGTTGGGGGAGGGGACCCACTGGAACAGCTGTTGGGAGACAGATGGTAGCCTCCCGTCAAGGCCATCCAGCGTGTTCTTTAACGTTGGGTTGTTTTACCTCTGAGCGGCACTTTTTTCATACAATGGGCTAAATGGCCAGGTCACATGGACCGAGAAGGCTCAGAGAAGTTTGGGGGAGGGGACCCATTGGAACAGCTGTTGGGAGACAGATGGTAGCTTCACGTCAAGGCCACCCAGCGTGTTCTTTAACGTGCACAGAGTATGGCTCTCCCGTACACGATGGGTGCACACATGGCTTAACGTCCCATCCGACGGACGGCGACCTTTCCAAGTCCATCGGTGTCCTACTGACCGTGGGCAGGGCAGGGAATTTTGCGGAGATAAATCTCAACGCTGACCCAGCTGGGACTCGAACCTGGGAACTACAGATTACGAGCCTGGCGCGCTACCGACTGAGCCACCCCCGCCCCTCCAACAAGCATGACAACTGCAATCACCACTACAGCCTAGGAAGCACAACATTGCGAAGCGAAGAGATTAAACAACCTTGTACCGTGATGAAAACCTTGATTCTTTTTATCTGCAAACTGAGACTATACTTAGCCAAAGGATTTTAAATTTAGCCTCGGTTCCTATGAAAACAAGATCCTTTATCGCGGAAATCATCAAAACCTCTCCTCCACGTGCGATATCAAGAGTCAACAAAGCACACGAACAAATGCATCAAATGCGCAGTTCGAAAAAGAGACGACTCTTTTGACAAATGTGGCAATTGAGAAAGGTTTGAGTAGAGAATCAATTCATCAAGACTGAGGATGACAATGATATCAATTAGCAAGGTTTGGGTCATCAATTCAACAAGACTTAGGAAGATAATGACATCAATTTTCAAGGTTTGAGAAGAGAATCAATTTAACAAAACTTAGGAAGACAATGACATCAATTAGCAAGGTTTGAATAGAGAACAAATTCAATAAGACTTAGGAAGACAATGACATCAATTTTCAAGGTTTGAGTAGAGAATCAATTTAACAAAACTTAGGAAGACAATGACATCAATTATCAAGGTTTGAATAGAGAACAAATTCAATAAGACTTAGGAAGATAATGACATCAATTAACAAGGTTTGAGTAGAGAATCAATTCAATAAGACTTAGGAAGACAATGACATCAATTTTCAAGGTTTGAGTAGAGAATCAATTTAACAAAACTTAGGAAGACAATGACATCAATTAGCAAGGTTTGAGTAGAGAACCAATTCAATAAGACTTAGGAAGATAATGACATCAATTAACAGGGTTTGAGTAGAGAACCAATTCAATAAGACTTAGAAAGATAATGACATGAATTAACAAGGTTTGAGTAGAGAATCAATTCAATAAGACTTAAGAAGATAAGGACATCAATTAACAAGGTTTAAGTAGAGAATCAATTCAATAAAACTTAAGAAGATAGGGACATCAATTAACAAGGTTTGAGTAGAGAATCAATTCAATAAGACTTAGGAAGATAGGGACATCAATTAACAAGGTTTGAGTATAGAAACAATTCAATAAGACTTAGGAAGATAATGACATCAATTAACAAGGTTTGAGTAGAGAATCAATTCAGTAAGACTTAGGAAGATAATGACATCAATTAACAAGGTTTGAGTAGAGAATCAATTCAATAAGACTTAGGAAGATAATGACATCAATTAACAAGGTTTGAGTAGAGAATCAATTCAATAAGCCTTAGGAAGACAATGACATTAATTAACAAGATTTGAGTAGAGAATCAATTCAATAAGACTTAGGAAGATAATGACATCAATTTGCAACGTTTGAATAGAGAATCAATTCAATAAGACTTAGGAAGACAATGACATCAATTAACAAGGTTTGAGTAGAAAACCAATTCAATAAGCCTTATGAAGATAATGTCATCAATTAACAGGGTTTGAGTACAGAATCAATTCAATAAGACTTAGGAAGATAATGACATCAATTAACAAGGTTTCAGTAGAGAATCAATTCAATAAGACTTAGGAAGATAATGACATCAATTAACAAGGTTTGAGTAGAGAATCAATTCAATAAGACTTAGGAAGATAAGGACATCAATTAACAAGGTTTGAGTAGAGAATCAATTGAAGAAGACTTAGGAAGATAATGACATCAATTAACAAGGTTTGAGTAGAGAATCAATTCAAGAAGACTTAGGAAGATAATGACATCAATTAACAAGGTTTGAGTAGAGAATCAATTCAATAAGACTTAGGAAGATAAGGACATCAATTAACAAGGTTTGAGTAGAGAATCAATTGAAGAAGACTTAGGAAGATAATGACATCAATTAACAAGGTTTGAGTAGAGAATCAATTCAATAAGACTTAGGAAGATAATGACATCAATTAACAAGGTTTGAGTAGAGAATCAATTCAATAAGACTTAGGAAGATAGGGACATCAATTCATATAACTAATTCATTAAGACTTAGGAAGATAAGGACATCTATTAACAAGGTTTGAGTAGAGAATCAATTCAATAAGACTTAGGAAGATAAGGACATCAGTTAACAAGGTTTGAGTAGAGAATCAATTCAAGAAGACTTAGGAAGATAAGGACATCAATTAACAAGGTTTGAGTAGAGAATCAATTCAAGAAGACTTAGGAAGATAATGACATCAATTAACAAGGTTTCAGTAGAGAATCAATTCAATAAGACTTAGGAAGATAATGACATCAAATTAACAAGGTTTGAGTAGAGAATCAATTCAATAAGACTTAGGAAGATAATGATATCAATTAACAAGGTTTGAGTAGAGAATCAATTCAATAAGACTTAGGAAGATAAGGACATCAATTAACAAGTTTTGAGTAGAGAATCAATTCAAGAAGGAAGATAATGACATCAATTAACAAGGTTTGAGTAGAGAATCAATTCAATAAGACTTAGGAAGATAAGGACATCTATTAACAAGGTTTGAGTACAGAATCAATTCAATAAGACTTAGGAAGATAGGGACATCAATTAACAAGGTTTGAGTAGAGAATCAATTCAATAAGACTTAGGAAGATAATGACATCAATTAACAAGGTTTGTGTAGAGAATCAATTCAATAAGACTTAGGAAGATAATGACATCAATTAACAAGGTTTGAGTAGAGAATCAATTCAATAAGACTTAGAAAGATAAGGACATCAATTAACAAGGTTTGAGTAGAGAATCAATTCAAGAAAACTTAGGAAAATAACGACATCAATTAGCAAGGTTTGAGTAGAGAATCAATTCAATAAGACTTAGGAAGATAATGACATCAATTAACAAGGTTTGAGTAGAGAATCAATTCAATAAGACTTAGGAAGATAAGGACATCTATTAACAAGGTTTGAGTAGAGAATCAATTCAATAAGATTTAGGAAGATAGGGACATCAATTAACAAAGTTTGAGTAGAGAATCAATTCAAGAAAACTTAGGAAAATAACGACATCAATTAGCAAGGTTTGAGTAGAGAATCAATTCAATAAGACTTAGGAAGATAATGACATCAATTAACAAGGTTTGAGTAGAGAATCAATTCAATAAGACTTAGGAAGATAAGGACATCTATTAACAAGGTTTGAGTAGAGAATCAATTCAATAAGATTTAGGAAGATAGGGACATAAATTAACAAGGTTTGAGTAGAGAATCAATTCAAGAAGACTTAGGAAGATAATGACATCAATTAACAAGGTTTGAGTAGAGAATCAATTCAATAAGACTTAGGAAGATAAGGACATCTATTAACAAGGTTTGAGTAGAGAATCAATTCAATAAGACTTAGGAAGATAAGGACATCAATTAACAAGGTTTGAGTAGAGAATCAATTCAAGAAGACTTAGGAAGATAATGACATCAATTAACAAGGTTTGAGTAGAGAATCAATTCAATAAGGCTTAGGAAGATAAGGACATCTATTAACAAGGTTTGAGTAGAGAATCAATTCAATAAGACTTAGGAAGATAGGGACATCAATTAACAAGGTTTGAGTAGAGAATCAATTCAATAAGACTTAGGAAGATAATGACATCAATTAACAAGGTTTGTGTAGAGAATCAATTCAATAAGACTTAGGAAGATAATGACATCAATTAACAAGGTTTGAGTAGAGAATCAATTCAATAAGACTTAGGAAAATAATGACATCAATTAGCAAGGTTTGAGTAGAGAATCAATTCAATAAGACTTAGGAAGATAAGGACATCAATTAACAAGTGTTGAGTAGAGAATCAATTCAATAAGACTTAGGAAGACAATGACATGAATTAACAAGATTTGAGTAGAAAATCACGGTACTTAACAATTCTGTACGAAGATGCAACTTACATATCTGTACGAAGATGCAACTTACATAAATTATACACTTGTAGAAGGCGGGGGGGGGGGAGAACGAGAGAGGGAAAAGAGAGGTGAGGGAGGGATAAAGATAACGAAGAGGGAAAGAGGGCGACAGAGAGGAAAGAGAGGGACGATAGAGGGAAAAGAGTGGACGAAAGGAGAAGGTAGGGAATATTTATAGTCAGTGTTGGCAGAAAAATGAATCAGCCGTTGGTAGTTTAGTGATCAGAATACCAGGCATGTAACTGAGAGGTGAGGGTTCGAGTCCTACTAATGGCGATACTCATTTTTTTAGGACAAATTAGTGCTTGAATTCTATGTCTGCAGGTGATCTGTATATTTACTATTGATGAATTCTAAGTTACTGAATCTTATTCAGTCTAAATAATGGACTAAGCGAAATAGCAGAAAGACCGTAAAGTCCAAGCTGTACCTAGTCTTGATGTCGTGCAGCATTAAAAGTCAGTTTACACAAGTAGAGATTTGGTTGAAGGTCAAGCACGTCAGGTGTGGCAACACCAATCCTTAAACTCGACACGTGTGTACATCGGAAAATATGTTGTTAATTTTTGTAGCCCGGTTGAATCCAGTTTCCTGTTTATCTGTCTTTAATTGGCTTCGTGTGATCCAATTGAAATGAACTTTTTCTTAACATCGATACCACAAAATGTGATAACAGGTTAGAGCATCTCCCAATTTGTGCCAATTTAAGCTAATGTTGATATTTTACATTATCTATGTCGATTAATAGGGCGCGGGTGGCTCAGTCGGTAGCGCGCGAGGCTCGTAATCTGTAGTTCCCAGGTTCGAGTCTCAGGTTGAGATTTATCTCCGCAAAACTCCTCGCCTCCCAGGATCAGGTTGAGATTATCTCCGCAAAACTCCTCGCCCTGCCCACGGTCAGTTGGGGACACCCTACTGGACTTGGAATAGACCGCCGTCCGTCGGATGGGACGCTAAGCCGTGTGCGGGAGACCCCTGTGCACGCTAAAGAATACGCTGGATGGCCTTGACGGGAGGCTACCATCTGTCTCCCAACAGCTGTTCCAGTGGGTCCCCTCCCCCAACATTATCTGAGCCTTCGGGGTCCTTGTGACTTGGCCATTTAGCCCATGGTGTGCAAAAATGTGCCGCTCAGAGGTAAAACAACCCAACGTGAAAGAACACGCTGGATGGCCCTGACAGGAGACTACCATCTGTCTCCCAACAGCTGTTCCAGTGGGTCCCCTTCCCCAACCTTCTCTGAGCCTTCGGGGTCCATGTGACCTGGCCATTTTAGCCCATGGTGTGCAAAAAAGTACCGCTCAGAGGAAAAACAACACAACCTATGTCTATTACATATACAGGGTGATTCAGAATTCATCATCAATATTTAGTGGGGAGGAAGGGAATAAGAAAAGAAAGAGATTTCCCATAGGAAAATATGGGGGCAGACGAACGCATGGTGGTGTAGAGGGCGCTGTGTGTACACACCTCTCATACAGAAGCACAGCTGTTTGACGCGTGCAGTCAGTTGTCATTTGACAAGGTGAATTTGCAGAAGTAACATGAACCGGTATACGTGGAATGAATGTGCAGATATGCATGTAACTTACGGTGCGGCAGGAGAAAGATGTCTTCGAGCCAGGCAATTGTATGCAGCGTGCTTCCCAAACCGCCGTGTGCCACAGCATCAAATGTTTTCACGTATTCATCGCCAACTGCGTGAAACAGGATCGTTTGCTGCTAGTAATGTTAATCGAGGGAGGCGCAGATCGGCACGGCCAGTAGCAGTAGAGGAAGCTGTCCTACAGGAAATCGAGGAACAACCTGGTGCTAGCACACGAGGTATGGCTAGGCAGTTTGGAATTTCGCAAGCAACAGCATGGCGGATATTACACGATGAAGGGTTACATCCGTTTCATCTGCAAAGAGTGCAATTATTGGCAGCAGACGACCATCCCAAGCGTGTTATTTTTTGTCAGTGGTTCATGCAGAGAACAGCCGTTGATCCCAATTTCCCAACGTATGTTCTTTTCACCGATGAGGCGTTGTTCACTCGAGAGGGTGTCTTCAACACACACAATTGGCATGTGTGGGCTCATCAGAACCCACACGGTACAAGACCTGGAGCTGCGCAACAACGTTTTGCTGTCAATGTGTGGACTGGGATTGTCGGTGACTGTTTGTTGGGCCCGTATTTACTACCATCCCGTTTGGACGGTGCCAAGTACCTAACATTTCTTCAGACTGTGTTACCGGATCTTCTGAACGAGGTTCCTGATGGTAGTCTCCGGCGAATGTGGTTCCAGCATGACGGCGCTCCTGCACATTTCGCAAATGCTGTGCGTGCCTACGCAGACAGTTTGGTGGTCAATGGATTGGCCGCGGTGGACCGGTTTCTTGGCCACCACGTTCACCGGATTTATCTCCAATCGATTTCTTTGTATGGGGTGCTATGAAAAACATGGTGTACGAGACCCCTGTTGATAGTGCTATGGATCTTGTAGCACGCATATCAGTTGCTGCCTCAAACATCCGGGAAATGACAGGCATCTTCCACAGGGTCCGGCTGTCCATGCAACGCCGTTGTGAGTCATGCATTCTAGCACATGGTCGGCAGTTCGAGCACCTCTTGTAAGTCTGTACAACCAATGCAAAGAAATGTTACATGTAAGATAATAAATGTTTTTTCCTTACCACTTCCTTCTTATGTGTTCTTTCCATCATTAAACTGGGGTCATTTTGCCCTACTACATGGCATATGCGCCCATGCTTTCCTATGTGAAATCTCCTTCGTTTCTTATTACCTACCTCCCCACCAAATACTGATGATGAATTCTGAATCACCCTGTATATCTTTAACACTAATCAAGGTTGAACGAAATTAACACTAGTCGTATAAGCTTAATAGATTACTACTAATAAGAACTAGAAGTATAAGATCTCGTTTTTGGCGAAAATAGGATGCTCGTTAAATGAAAAATTATTTTTGTGTTTTATTGGTGTTAATAAAATAATATCATTTTTATTTTTCCAAACGGTTAAGAGTTCGAATTTGTATTCTCACAGGGGCGGGGGTGTCTCAGTCGGTAGCGCGCCAGGCTCGTAATCTGTAGTTCTCAGGTTCGAGTCCCAGCTGGGTCAGCGTTGAGATTTATCTCCGAAAAACTCCCCGCCCTGCCTACGGTCAGTAGGGGACACCGATGGGTTTGGAAAGGCCGCCGTCCGTCGGAAGGGACGTTAAGCCGTGGCACCGTGTGTGGGAGAGCCATACCCTGTGCACGTTAAAGAACACGCTGGATGGCCTTGACGGGAGGCTACCATCTGTCTCCTAACAGCTGTTCCAGTGGGTCCCCTCACCCAACATTCTCTGAGCCTTCGGGGTCCATGTGACCTGGCCATTTAGCCCATAGTGTGCAAAAAAGTGCTGCTCAGAGTTAAAACAACCCAACAACAACCTGTATTCTCACAGAGTTCAAATGTCGAAAAAATGCATTTCTTTTTGAAAACTAGGTCGGTTGTTGTTGTACCTCTAAGTGGCACTTTTTTTGAACATGTTAGGCTAAATGACTAGGTCACAAGGACCCCGAAGGCTCAGAGAAAGTTGGGGGGTGGGACCCACTGAAACAACTGTTGAGAGACAGATGGTAGCCTCCCGTCAAGGCCATCCAGCGTGTTTTTTAACGTGCACAGAGTATGGCTCTCCCTGTAGAAATTAACTTCAATCAGACAAGTTTTCATCAAAATAATATTGGCTATGAGAATATGACCAGTAAATTACGATGCGATAGTAAATGATTTCAAGCAGAGAAATATTTGCCTAATAGCAAATGAAGGAGAAAAGAAAACTTTCTATCCCAGATTTAATGAATAAGTCTATGTTACGATATTTTATAAAAATTCTGAAGTTATTTCTATATTTTTATGGTTGGAGGATTAACCTGGAATTCGATTATCAAGAATTGTTGTTTTCCATCCATTCTGGATAATCGCGAGTCAGCTGTAATTAAAACGGAAAAGACGAATAGTTTTGAAAAATACCCCAGTTAAGATTTTAAACAAAACTTCTTTGTCTCTTCTCCAAAAGTTCTGATTAAAGGTTCTGATTATAACTTTTACGATTAGTGAATTTTGAAAGAAAAAAAAAAGCTCCTATATTGTCCAGAAAACAAGATTTGATTGCAATTTAAATGAAAAATAAATACCCCCCTCAAGCAGCTGCTTGCCACCGATGTCTGACAGGAAAGGGGCGGGGGTGGCTCAGACGGTAGCGCGCCAGGCTCGTAATCGGTAGTTCCCAGGTTCGAGTCCCAGCTGGGTCAGCATTGAGATTTATCTCCGCAAAATTCCCCGCCCTGCCCACGGTCAGTAGGGGACACCGATGGGCTTGGAAAGGCCGCCGTCCGTCGAATGGGACGTTAAGCCGTGGTCCGTGTGCGGGAAAGCCATACCCTGTGCACGTTAAAGAACACGCTGGATGGCCTTGACGGGAGGCTACGATCTGTTTCCCAACAGCTGTTCCAGTCGGTCCCCTCTCCCAACCTTCTCTGAGCCTTCGGGGTCCATGTGACCTGGCCATTTAGCTCATGGTGTGCAAAAAAGTGCCGCTCAGAGATAAAACAACCCAACCCAACTCACAGGAAAGAGACTGTCAGTTTATATGCTATAATAGAAGATCTGTGAGGATGGCTGGACCTCAGCAGAAGAACAACACAAACATCCATACCTTACCCGGGGCTCGAACCCAGATCCCTTAGATCAGTAGCCAAGCGCGCTAACCACTCACTCTACGCAAACTAATCTTCCCCTTCCTTTCTATTGTCATCTTTCAGACCCCTTTCTCTCCCACCCCCCAACAGCACTCCCACTTGGTGCGGATTTCCCAGTGGTAAGCCATAAATCCATTGAAATTGCTGTCTTCATGATTGGCCTACGTGGATCCCATGGTCAGAGTTCACGTGTCCGAACCTTTCACCCCTAAAACTGGGAAGTCCATTTTCTCCAACTATCAGGATCCGTGTGTCTAACATTAACTCCATTCATCTCTGGACCACCTTGTAAAAGGGGCCTTGACCCCTTTATCATCTGGTCCACAAGCAAAATTTGGTGTTGGGTGCTGTAATTATCAGCGATCCTACATGTTAGCGAATAGGTTATTGGCTCGCAGGCCGCCTAAAGTTGTTGAGGTTGGTTGGGATTCTTTGCTTTTCTGACAGTGCCTCTTCGTATTTGTGGTAGAAAAGGTGGGAGAGATACTTTAAAGTTCGGTGTGTAAAAATAGTGTGAGAATGTGTAATTGGGAAGTAATCGTAGGCCGTTTGGTGGCAAAATGTAAAACAGAGCTGAAGGACAAGTTTAGAAAACTGGATTTGCCTCCACCTTTTGACGGGGGGGAGTTAGGATGCTAGAGTTGGGGTCAGGATCCGATGGAAACACTATACAGTGCCGCCCTAGCTCTCATTGACTGAGAGAGTACAGTAGATAGCTCTCATTGACTGAGATGGTACAATAGATAGCTCTCATTGACTGAGAGGGTACAATAGATAGCTCTCATTGGCTGAGAGGGTACAATAGATAGCTCTCATTTGCTGAGAGGGTGCGATAGATAATTCTCATTGGCTGAGAGGGTACAATAGATAGCTCTCATTTGCTGAGAGGGTGCGATAGATAATTCTCATTGGCTGAGAGGGTACAATAGATAGCTCTCGTTGGCTGAGAGGACACAATAGATAGCTCTCGTTGGCTGAGTGGGTGCGATAGATAGCTCTCATTGGCTGAGAGTTTACAATAGATAGTTCTCATTGGCTGAGAGGGTACAATAGATAGCTCTCATTGGCTGAGAGGGTACAATAGATAGCTCTCATTGGCTGAGAGGGTGGGATAGATAGCTCTTCTTGGCTGAGAGGGTGCGATAGATAATTCTCATTGGCCGAGAGGGTACAATAGATAGCTCTCGTTGGCTGAGAGGGTACAATAGATAGCTCTCATTGGCTGAGAGGGTGCGATAGATAACTCTCATTGGCTGAGAGGATACAATATATAGCTCTCATTGGCTGAGAGGGTGGGATAGATAGCGCTTCTTGGCTGAGAGGGTGCGATAGATAATTCTCATTGGCTGAGAGGGTACAATAGATAGCTCTCGTTGGCTGAGAGGGTACAATAGATAGCTCTCATTGGCTGAGAGGATGCGATAGATAACTCTCATTGGCTGAGAGGATACAATATATAGCTCTCATTGGCTGAGAGGGTACAATAGATAGTTCTCATTGGCTGAGAGGGTACAATAGATAGTTCTCATTGGCTGAGAGGGTACAATAGATAGCTCTCACTCTACTGTACTGTCAAGGGAAAATATATATTAACTCTCTTGTTCAGTCTGAAATGAATTTTTATATATGTATTTAAATATTGCTGAGGTCCTGCCATCCTCTCAGACCTACTCTGGCATATAAACTGACAGGCTCCTGTCAGACCTCTGTGGCAAGCAGCTGCTTGAGGGGGTATTTATTTATTTATTTATTTAAATATAAAATATTTCTAAGACGAACAGCACCGTGGCTCATTCAAATCTTTCTATTTCTCATGTTCAGTTACATTCAAGTATATTTAAAGAGTTTTTGGCTGTGGAATATTTAACAGCAGTTGATATAAAAGGAAATTTTATATCGTAAGCATAGTTTCAAATATTCATAAAATACACTTATTCCCAATGCAAACGTAAACAGTTGTTCGGCGATTAAAGGGATTTTATCGCAGAAAACAAAAACATTATAAAATACTACTAAAGCTGTGATCATTTATATCTACATTCGAATCCGTGTTGAATTTTCAATGAATGGTTAAGCTTTAAATTCATTACAAAACATGGACATTGATGTATCTGTTAATTGCAAAGTAGTTTTAATTGTCTTTTGGTTGGTTTTGAAACACTCGCTGCAAAACATAAAGCATTATAATTAATTCCATGAGAATCTCACCGCCTGCGTTTGTGGTTAAAAAATTCATTAACATAAATTTAATGTCTCTGCTCATTAGGTAAAATGGATTATCCTTAATGTAATATCTCAAGAATTCAAAGTATTACTTATACAGTACGTCTCAGCTTAAAAAGCATTTATTATAGGCAAAATTGCAAAATATAAATTGCGAATTCCATTTGTGTGTTTTTTAACATTTTAATTAGCATTAGATTGGATACGACAAATAGCTTTTGCATATAAGATCCGAAAGGAAACTTAAAAATAAATAATAAGGGCTACGAGATGTGTCAATTTAATTCCGAACACAGAAATGATCTCTGAAATGAAACAAAGTGGCGAAAAATTTGCATTTTCTGTCTCGTTTTAGCAAAACGATATTCATTACGATCCCAAAGTGCAAAATGTGTTCATGCATATTCAAACCAAAACATTTCTTAGAGAAAATAAACAGATACCTTATTACAAAAATTGTCTGTGAGTTTATTAAGAACATGTAAAACCACCTCTAATGCCAAAATGCATCTAAAAGAACTTGGCTTACTATAGACACCGAAAACTTATTTTCCTAAAGTTTCTTCTTGGGGCGGGGGTGGCTCAGTCGGTAGCGCGCCAGGCTCGTAATCTGTAGTTCCTAGGTTCGAGTCCCAGCTGGGCGTTCAGATTTATCTCCCCAAAATTCTCCGCCCTGCCCACGGTCAGTAGGGGACACCGATGGGTTTGGAAAGGTCACCGGCCGTCGGATGGGACGTTAAGCCGTGGCTCCGTGTACGGGAGAGCCATACCCTATGCACGTTAAAGAACATATTGGATGGCCTTGATGGGAGGCTACCATCTGTCTACCAACAGCTGTTTCAGTGAGTCCCCTTCCCCATGGGGCGGGGGTGGCTTAGTCGGTAGCACGCCAGGCTCGTAATCTGCAGTTCCCAGGTTCCCCGTCGGATGGGACGTTAAGCCGTGGCTCCGTGTACGGGAGAGCCATACCCTATGCACGTTAAAGAACATACTGGATAGCCTTGATGGGAGGCTACCATCTGTCTACCAACAGCTGTTTCAGTGAGTCCCCTTCCCCATGGGGCGGGAGTGGCTTAGTCGGTAGCACGCCAGGCTCGTAATCTGCAGTTCCCAGGTTCGAGTCCCAGCTGGGCCAGCGTTGAGATTTATCTCCGCAAAATTCTCCGCCCTGCCCACGGTCAGTAGGGGACACCGATGGGCTTGAAAATGCCGCCGTCCGTCGGATGGGACGTTAAGCCGTGGCCCCGTGTGTGGGAGAGCCATACCCTGTGCACGTTAAAGAACACGCTGGATGGCCTTGACGGGAGGCTACCATCTGTCTCCCAACAGCTGTTCCAGTGGGTCCCCTCACCCAACCTTCTCTGAGCCTTCGGGGTCCATGTGACCTGACCATTTAGCCCATGATGTGGAAAAAAGTGTCGCTCAGAGGTAACACAACACAAAAAGTTTTTTAGTAACTTGTAATGGAATAAAAAATACAACATCAAAGCTGATATCATGTGAACGTCATTATTAAGCATTTAATCAATATAAAACTGTTTAAGTAACGAGATGAAGATGGGAACAAAGGGAAAACTGTCTTGGCCAGGATGCGGTCTTATGATGTGCCAGGTGCCCTGACCGCTGTTGTTATAAATTAGATATGTCTCGATCTTTAACACCGATGGGCTGGAAACGCCGCCATCCGTCGGATGGGACGTTAAGTCGTGGCCCCTTGTACGATAGAGCCATACCCTGTGCACGTTAAAGAACACGCTGGATGGCCTTAACGGGAGGCTACCATCTGTCTCCCAACAGCTGTTCCAGTGGGTCCCCTCCCCCAACCTTCTCTGAGCCTTCGGGGTCCACGTGACCTGGCCATTTAGCCCATGGTGTGCAAAAAAGTGCCGCTCAGAGGTAAAACAACTCAACGTTAAAGAACACGCTCGATGGCCTTGACGGGAGGCTACCCTCTGTCTCCCGGCAGATGTTCCAGTGGGTCTTCTCCCCCAACCTTCTCTGAGCATTCGGGGTCCATGTGACCTTACCATTTAGCCCATGGTGTGCAAAGAAGTGCCGCTCAGAGGTAAAACAACCCACAAAACAACCCAACTCGATCTTTATTATTTCTTCGCCGTTGCACTTGTTTTGTGCGGACGGAGTCTTAATTCAAATGAGCATCTCACAAATGAAGTAGAAAAATTGATGGTGGGCAGCATCCTCGAATCGTTTTACAGTGAAATTTTAATCAAGTAGAGGTTTCTTTGTTCATTGGGACATTGGCATTTGAATTCTTCACGAATAAAAATAAGGCTTAAGTCTATCGCAACCTGAAGAAGGTCTACATCAGAGTCGAAATCACATGATTTTTGATTAAGAAAATGAAAGAGGAGAAGTTATCAGTAACATCTTCTTCACGGGCATCGTATTTCATCATCCAGCTCTCTCCCTGATGACGAAGACTCTGAGGATGAAGGCTTGATGATTAACGGGATTAGATTCCACCGATTGCTTATTGGCTATTAGTCATACCCTTGACTTTTATTTTTCGCATTCTATTGGATCTTTCGTCATTTCCGTTAATTATCTGTTCCACAATAAATTTGGAATGCGTGTCTGCGTAATTTTGATTTCTTATGTCTGGATTCTTTAAACAAAAAGTGTGTCTCAAGTTCCAATGTGAACAGATCCGCCAATGACACGTTTTAGGGGTTGGGTTGTTTTACCTCTGAGCGGCACTTTTTTTGCATACAATGGGCTAAATCGCCAGGTCACATGGACCCCGAAGGCTCAGAGAAAGTTGGGGGAGGGGACTCACTGGAACAACTGTTGGGAGACATACGGTAGCCTCCCGTCAAAGCCATCCAGCGTGTTCAGGGTATGGCTCTCCCGCACACGGGGCCACGGCTTAACGTTCCATCCGACAGACGGCGGCCTTTCCAAGCCCATCGGTGTCCCCTATTGACCGTGGGCAGGGCGGAGAGTTTTGCGGAGATAAATCTGAACGTTGACCCAGCTGGGACTCGAACCTGAAAACTGCAGATTACGAGCCTGGCGCGCTACCGACTGAGCCACCCCCGCCCTGACGTTTTAGAGGAGAGGGGTGTGACTAGACTGCGCAGGAACGAAAAAGAATGCTGTTCCATGTTTTTCTTTTAATTATTAAACCTTATTAAGTCATTGCATAATTCAGTGGTTTCCAAATTTTCTTTGATATCACGTCTTATTATGTTTCCTTGTTTATTGCTATGCATCTTAGCAAAACACCGTAGCAAAGAATTCATCGATATAGATCTAAGAACTTTTATATCTATATCGATGATAAATCTATAACGATTTATGATGATTCTTCTTTGTTAAAAATTCACCTTAGCAAAGAATCCCCGCCCCCTCCCTTCGGTATTATCCTCCTAGGACCCCTAGGGACCCTGGGGAGATAAACCATAGTAAACAAGAAAACATAGTAGTGGGAGGATAATGTATAGCAGTAAACAAGAAAACATAGTATTTTCTCAATCACACATTAGTTCGAATTTCCATTTCTAGAGAATACCTTAGTCACCAAATGAAAAGCTTCATTATCTTCGAAAAAACTCGCCAAAGACCTTTCTAATTCCCTATTTTTTTTTTTCGTAATCTGTAGTAATCTGTAGTTCCCAGGTTCGAGTCCCTGCTGGGTCAGCGTTGAGATTTATCTCCGCAAAATTCCCCGCCCTGCCCACGGTCAGTAGGGGACACCGATGGGCTTGGAAAGGCCGCCGTCCGTCGGATGGAACGTTAAGCCGTGGCCCCATGTGTGGGAGAGCCATACCCTGTGCACGTTAAAGAACACGCTGGATGGCTTTGACAGGAGGCTACCATCTGTCTCCCAACAGTTGTTCCACTGGGTCCCCTCCCCCAACTTTCTCTGAGGCTTCGGGATCCATGTGACCTGGCCATTTAGCCCATGGTGTGCAAAAAAGTGCCGCTCAGAGGTAAAATAACCCAAACCGACCCTATTTTTTTTCGCAGACGGCCCTTAATGTTTATGAAGTTATACTACGTTCGTCCTACAGATGATTTAGAGAGCATAGTAGGCATTCGAAGGTTTGACGAGTCATTAATCATCTGATAAGTAGCATCTTGTGCACGCAGAGGTTGTTGTTCTGCTGGCTCGGCTGCAGAGGAAGATAAATTAGCAAACAGGATTATGAAGCTCTGTTACGGATGAGGTGAGCAGAAGGGGTCAACCACAAACGAGATCAGCCGAGATCACCAAGCAAGCGCTCATTAAAACTGGCTTTTAATGGCACATTATTGTATCCTCTGAACAGTATAGGTTTGTTTGGTTGGGTTGTTTTGAGCGGCACTTTTTTTGCACACCATGGGCTAAATGGCCAGGTCACATGGACCCCGAAGGCTCAGAGAAGGTTGGGGAGGGGACCCACTGGAACAGTTATTGGGAGACAGATGATAACCTCCCGTCAAGGCCATCCAGCGTGTTCTTTAACGTTGGGTTGAGATGTTTTACCTCTGAGCGGCACTTTTTTTTGCACACCATGGGCTAAATGGCCAGGTCACATGGACCCCGAAGGCTCAGAGAAGGTTGGGGGAGGGGATCCACTGGAACAGCTGTTGGGAGACAGATGGTAGCCTCCCGTCAAGGTCATCCAGCGTGTTCTTTAACGTGCACAGGGTATGGCTCTCCCGCATACGGGGCCACGGCTTAACGTCCCATCCGACGGACGGCGGCCTTTCCAAGCCCATCGGTGTTCCCTACTGACCGTGGGCAGGGCGGGGAATTTTGCGGAGATAAATCTCAACGCTGACCCAGCTGGGACTCGAACCTGGGAACTACAGATTACGAGCCTGGCGCGCTACCGACTGAGCTACCCCCGCCCCAGATTTGTTTGGAAAACTGAACGATATAACGAATGTTTTACCTTTGAGCGGCACTTTTCGTGCACACAATGTGCTAATGACCAGGTCACAAGGATCCCGAGGGCTCAGAGAAGGTTGGGAGAGGGAACCCACTGGAACAGCTGTTGGGAGACAGATGGTAGCCTCCTGTCAAGTGCATGCAATCCAGTGCATTCTTTAACGTGCACAGGGTATGGCTCTCCCGTACATGAATCCACGGCTTAACATTCCATCCCAACGGAGGGCGGCCTTTCGAAGTCCATCGATGTCCCCTACTGACCGAGGTCAGGACGGGGAGTTGTGAGGAGATAGATATCAACGCTGGCCCAGGTGGGACTCGAACATGGGAAGTGCAGATCACGAGCCTTACGCACTACCGACAGAGCCACCCCCGCCCCTACAGCTCCTTCGTTTTACTTTATAGTTGTCTGAAGGTTCTCTATCTGTCTATATTAACAGGGTTCAGCCTTTTTAGTATTGCGAGCTGTTTTTCCCCTCGATCTACTTTAATTAGTCATCAGTAAACATAAATTATTGTATTTTTTATCACACTCGATGACAGAAGTACAGGCCGTGGCCAGGATACAGCTAGATATGGGCCAAAAATTAAAATGAACCGCAAAATATAAGAAAATTACTGAATCAATTAAACATTTCAACAGATAAAAAAACTTTTACTTCCATTAAAACTCTAATGTGAAAAAAATTGAGAAAAATATTGACAAAAATTATTAGTTATATTTAACACCGCATAGATGCTGAATTTTTTGCATAATTAAATCAGAATCGAGCGAAAAGTACGCAATGATTGACAGTTTGAACGCGCTCTATGTCTATATCCAATATATGAAGTTTGGGTGTTTGTTTGTCTGTCCTCTTATGCACTCGACCCCCAAAAGAGCTAGAGGCTCCAAACTTTGCACGAACGTTCCCTTCACCCAGGGAAAGAATATTGGCTATTTGCAAACTCGCTGGGGTCAGCCAAAATTGGGGTGGGCGGGTTTGAATTTCTCAAAATCCCCATAGACTTAACATTAACGGTTTGAAGGTATCCAAATAGTTGTTCTCATATTGGTCATAAAGACAATTTAGTAGAACCAGTAGTACAGTCGCTCAAAAAAGTATCCGAACACTATGGTTGATTTAAAAAATCGGAAAAAATATCTGGCAACGAATTTTTTTAGAAATTAGTGATCTGGCAACCTTCGTGTCACTTCGTGTTTTGAGCGACTGTACTCCATTAAAGGATACGCTTTATTCTCAGAAGTTGAGGGGTTCAAATTTTTCCTTTGCCATTGAAGAAATTTTGGCTCATTCTGTAGCGCGCCAGGCTTTTAATCTAATATTTCCAGCTTCGAAACTAATAATGCGTTGAGATTTTATTTCTCTAACTCTGCCCCCTCTCAGTCGTGAGAAGGAACCGATGAGCTTCGAAAAATGGGAGTTGGAAGAATTTTTTTTTTCCATGGGGGAGAAACAGAGTTTCACGGTGGGGAAAAATTCTTTTCAAAGGGGGGGGGGGACAAAAAGCAAATCAATATTTCGAGATAGAAATGTTTAAGTCCGTTTCAAGATAAAAATTTTAGGAGACGTTCAATAACGTGCGCATTTGCAAAAACAGTAATGATGAATTAAAATAGAAAACAAAGAAAATAGAAAACAACAACATATTTTCGTTAAGGAAAAAAAAATAATTTACGATCCACCTGTATTATCCATCATAAATTAATTTTTAGATAAATTTTTCTAGGGGTGTTGTCAAATCAAACTTCGGTTGGGACATTAAGCCCCATCCGATGTGTGACTTCGTTTGTTTGTTTGGAGTCGCGATCCCAGTTGGGAGGCAAGGGGGCCATCCCCCAAAAAACTTTCAGAATGCTAGTAAGGGTAAGAGAGGCAAAAAAAAATAAATATTGAATTTATTTATACATCACGCATTTTTCAAGACATTTTAAAAACACTTGTGAAACGGAAGAGGGAGACGTTATGCTGCATTGAAAATCAGGTCTCTTGCCCTCCCCCCTCCTCCTCCCCCTTTTACATTTTCCCGACTCGATTGTGTTCCTTGCTCCCCGTCCCCCTTCCTCCTTAATTTTTTTTTTTTTTAAGATCCGGGCCTGTTTGATGGTTAATGGCACGAGGGCAACTAAGGTCATATTGCGCCAAACAAGATGAAGAGTGGAAGAATAAATAAATAAAAAAAACATTTAAACCAAAGTTACATGCAAAACGCAAAAGTTGGAAAATACACTATAAAACGAGAACGAAATTTTATAGCAAAACAATCGGTTAAAAAAACCGCTGGAAAATAAGAGAGGAGCTTTAGAAAGGCTTTTAAGAGAGTTACTTAAGAGTGAGAGGGGGCTTTAGAAGATAATATTTCGAAGGACTTGGGCTCAAAAACTGTCGGAATCCTCTGTTTTAAACGTAACAGACCATTCAAGTGACATTGTTGGCTGAAAATTTCAAATAACAATTGGTGTCAAGAGCAAAGTGGAATAAACATTGTTGTGTCATTTCAAAATAGAGGTTATAAGGTTATCGCATTGTTATTCCAGTCATAAGACACGTGGATACGACGGAGAAAAGGTAATTCTTTTCGTTAAGGGGGGAAAATTTTAAAAAACTTTGGTTACATTTATAAAATTTAGACTTGTATATACTGTAAAAGCTTAATAAAAATATCACAAAACGCGAATAAATTAAATAAAGGTATCATTAAAGGGAAAAAAAATGAGCCTTAAATATGGTGATTAAGATATAGTACGTTGTCGGTAAAATAACGTAATTGTCGTTTACACGTAAAGTTGAAAGTAGCGTTGGGTATGGAAACCCACTGGAGGTGTCAATCCATATATTTGGCTTAGCATGATTTCCAATGTCTCATCCATGGCAAACGCTATCTTCATTTTAGCTAAGAGTAAGACTCGGTCGCTGTCTGTCTCAGCTGGATCAGGATTTGGGGGAACCACCAGTCGTGTTGTAGCTAAACAGACGACTGTTAGTTATATTACTTGTTATATTTCATTTCTTTGTGTTATTTTTTGTCTCAGAGCATCTCTGATTTTGCATGAAATGAGCTAAATAATCCTTTAAAACTATAAAATAAAGTTGTTTATTGGAAACCCAATTGAAGTTAAGGCACTTTATGTTTTATTTAGAAGCGATGATTTAGAAATGATGCTAGTCCGATATTTTTTGCCATATATCGCATGTTGGGAATTCATACCAAGGGTTGGGTTGTTTTACCTCTGAGCGGCACTATTTTTGCACACAACGGGCTAAATGGTCGGGTCACAAAGACCCCTAAGGTTCAGAGAAGGTTGGGGACCCACTGGAACAGCTGTAGGGAGATAGATGGTAGCCTCCCGTTAAGGCCATCCAGCGTGTTCTTTAACGGGCAACAAACCACGGCTAAATGTCCCATCCGATGGACCGCTACCTTGTCCAAGCCTATTGGTGTCCTTTACTTATCAAGGGAGTTTTGCGGAGATAAATCTCAACACTGACCTTGCTGGGACTCGAACCTGGAGACTGCAGATTACGAGCCTTTGAATAACAGTTCTAATGCTAACATAATTTGAATTAATATTTGGTTCGTTTCTTTAGCCATATATATATTGTGTAAATCATCCACAGTTAAAATTGTACCTTTGCAATTCGCAATATATTTCTGTTTATCAAATCACTTTCATTTTATCCATTTTTGAATCAACTTAGAACAGAGAATTAAAAAGAATTTCCTTTTTCTTTCGAAAATCGTTATCCACGTGAACTTTTATATCAGGCCGAGTGACACAAGAGAACTCTTTATATCAAAGATTCCGATTTCGTCTTTGATGGGGTTAACCTCTTGATACAGCTCGACCAAAAGCTTTACCTCGCGAGCAGCTGATTTAAGGGGCACTTTGTGTCCTTGGTCGCCCCATTGTGGCCGGAAGTGAAATTCATGCTGCATAACTTCTTCTAAAGAAGAACAACGCTGGAGCTATGAAGTTGAAGTTCTGGCTGCAATGAGGAATGGCTCAACCGGGAAGGTAATGGCTTCTGCACTCTCTTTCAGCAAATATCGTCCTTTCTTGAGTAGTGTGGACCGCCAATCAACTGCTTTGAACGGCGGATTCGAGACAAGCTTTCCGGATTGGGCATCCAGTCTTCTAAGTTGAAGTTCTGGCTGCAATGAGGAATGGCTCAACCGGGAAGGTAATGGCTTCTGCACTCTCTTTCAGCAAATATCGTCCTTTCTTGAGTAGTGTGGACCGCCAATCAACTGCTTTGAACGGCGGATTCGAGACAAGCTTTCCGGATTAGGCATCCAGTCTTCTAAGTTGAAGTTCTGGCTGCAATGAGGAATGGCTCAACCGGGAAGGTAATGGCTTCTGCACTCTCTTTCAGCAAATATCGTCATTTCTTGAGTAGTGTGGACCGCCAATCAACTGCTTTGAACGGCGGATTCGAGACAAGTTTTCCGGATTGGGCATCCAGTCTTCTAACGATCTCATCAACATCCCGAAACATCTGCAAATGAGGATTGCAGATGAGGACAGCATCTTAGGAAAGTTGAATCATCCTGACGTCGGTGTTGTGATGAGCACTATAGGAAACAAAATGTATCTCGTCGATGCTGAATAAATTTTAATTTCTTTGGAGAAAACCCGTTTTGTTCTTTTTTTCAAGTAAAAATAGCAACACTTTCGCGAAAAAGAAAAGTTTTTGAAAATAATAAAAAGTTCTCAATGGTGAAATATTTTGTTTCTTTCAGCATTGTGCAATGTTATACTTTATTTTCATTGCCATAACTTCAACAATGCCACCAATGATGAGCTTAAAGAGTATATTAATTATTCAAATATGCAATTCACATTTCTTTAATCTTTTTTTTCGCAATTTCTTTAATCTTTTCCACAATTTCTATACTCTTTTTTTTCGCAGTTTCTTTAATCTTTTCTACGATTTGTTTAATATTTTTGGCGGTTTCCTTAATCTTTCCCACAATTTCTTTAATCTTTTCCACGATTTATTTAATATTTTTTCGCGATTTCTTTAATCTTTTTTGCAATAGTCACAAATTACAAAAATGCAATGTTAAGACCCGAAACAAAATTTCATAATTGCTCCATGAATTTTATTTATTCAACAGCGCAGAGGTGATTTTTTTATTATCACCAATCAGAATGTCATGGACAATTTGAAGACGCTAAGATATTGGATAAGTTATTTTAGGTCTGAGCAGCGCTTTTTTGTTCATAATGAGCTAAATGACCAAGTCAGAAGGACCCCGAAGGCTCAGAGAAGGTTGGGAGAGAGGATACCTGAAGAGCTATTGGGAGACAGATGGTAGCCTCCCGTAAAGGTCATCCAGTGTGTCCTTTAACGTGCACAGGGTATGGCTCTCCCATTCCACTTTTTTGCACACAATGGGCAAAATGGCCAGGTCACATGGGCGCCGAAGGCTCAGAGAAGGTTGGGGGAAGGGACCCCTGGAACAGCTGGTGGGAGACAGATGGTAGCCTCCCGTCCAGTGTGTCCTTTAACGTGCACAGGGTATGGCTCTCCCATTCCACTTTTTTGCACACAATGGGCAAAATGGCCAGGTCACATGGGCCCCGAAGGCTCAGAGAAGGTTGAGGGAAGGGACCCCTGGAACAGCTGGTGGGAGACAGATGGTAGCCTCCCGTCAAGGTCATCCAGTGTGTCCTTTAACGTGCACAGGGTATGGCTCTCCCATTCAACTTTTTTGCACACAATGGGCTAAATGGCCAGGTCACATGGGCCCCGAAGGCTCAGAGAAGGTTGGGGGAAGGGACCCCTGGAACAGCTGGTGGGAGACAGATGGTAGCCTCCCGTCCAGTGTGTCCTTTAACGTGCATAGGGTATGGCTCTCCCATTCCACTTTTTTGCACACAATGGGCAAAATGGCCAGGTCACATGGACCCCGAAGGCTCAGAGAAGGTTGGGGGAAGGGATCCCTGGAACAGCTGGTGGGAGACAGATGGTAGCCTCCCGTCAAGAATACCCTGTGCATACCCCCATACCCTGTGCACGTTAAAGAACACGCTGGATGGCCTTGACGGAGGCTACCATCTGTCTCACAACAGCTATTTCAGTGGGTCCCCTCCCCCAACCTTCTCTGAGCCTTCGGGGGCCATGTGAACTGGCCATTTAGCCCATGGTGTGCAAAAAAGTGCCGCTCAGAGGTAAAACAACCCAACCCTGAAAGATATTAAATGCGGAAGCCGGTAACGATAATCTGCTGACAAAATGGTTTAT
Organism: Ryuthela nishihirai; assembly: GCA_038380435.1. Lineage (NCBI taxonomy): Eukaryota > Metazoa > Arthropoda > Arachnida > Araneae > Heptathelidae > Ryuthela > Ryuthela nishihirai. The sequence goes on along the minus strand of JAWZYU010000029.1, from coordinate 31,596,005 downwards.
CCGGATTAATTGCAGACGTAGGAAGTTTGGATATTTTAAAACCCGAATAATCTACTTCAAATAAAACTAAGACAGATGTTATGAATATAAAAAGTTTTTACAGTGCATTAAAGAAAGAACAAAAGACATTTAACTAATTTAAATTTTGGGAAATTTTACAAATAAAGCAAAAAATTAAATGGAAAATTAACAACAATCCTTAAACGTGAAGAATCGGATTTTATTAAATTACCACACATCAAGTTGTTGCTCCGATACATTCTTGAGACTCAATTGGTATTATCGGTAATTCCACGTGGTTTTTTTATCTTCGAATAACTGAATCGTGAACGATTTTTCAAAATTTGCCATGCAATCCGGGCACTCGATTTCTTACTCTATTAGGTTCGAAAATCACTCGCTTGTACAGTCGCTCAAAAAAGTATCCGAACACTATGGTTGATTACAGAATTCTGAAAAAATATCTGGCGACGTTTTTTTTTAGAAATCAGTGATCTGACAACCTTCGTGTCACGTGACACGGAGGTTGCCAGATCACTGATTTCTAAAAAAAAGAATCGGCGGTAGATGTTTTTCCTGAATTCTGTAATCAACCATAGTTCATGTCACGTGACACGGAGGTTGCCTGATCGCTAATTTCCAAAAAAAGTCGTTGCCAGATATTTTTCCTGAATTCTGTAATCAACCATAGTTCGTGTCACGTGATACGAAGGTTGCCAGATCACTAATTTCTAAAAAAAATCGTCGCCAGATATTTTTGCAGAATTCGGTAATCAACCATAGTGTTCGGATACTTTTTTGAGCGACTGTACAAGCGAGTGATTTTCGAACCTAATAGAGTAAGAAATCGAGTGCCCGGATTGCATGGCAAATTTTGAAAAATCTTTCACGATTCAGTTATTCGAAGATAAAAAAGCCACGTGGAATTACCGATAACACCAATTGAGTCTCAAGAATGTATCGGAGCGTCACCAATAAGCCCATTATGTGCCTGGCCATAATCCCATTATGTGCAAAAAACCCAACCCTTAAATCCTTCAGCATACTTTTCGTAACTCTAGTTACTAATCCGCAATTGGGGATAACACGATCAAAGTAATTTCTCGCTACACAAAATGCTGCTCAAAAACGACTGAATGAAAAAATAAAAATAAACATCCCCTCAAAGCAGCTGCTTGCCACAGAGGTCTGACAGGAGCCTGTCAGTTTATATGCCATAGTAGAAGGTCTGAGAGGATGGCAGGTCCTCAGCAGAAAAACGACACAAACAGCCATGCCCGGGCTCGAACCCAGGTCCCTTAGATCAGTAGCCAAGCGCGCTAACCACTCGGCCACGGGACGGCTAAATAAATACCCCCTCAAGCAGCTGCTTGCCACAGAGGTCTGACAGGAGCCTGTCAGTTTATATGCCACAGTAGGAGATCTGAGAGGATGGCAGGACCTCAGCAGAAAAACGACACACACATCCATGCCTAATCCGTGGCTCGAACCCAGATCCCTTAGATCAGTAGCCAAGCGTGCTAACCACTCGGCCACGGGAAGGCTCAAAAACGACTGATCATTCATCTAAACTCAGCTTCATTTCCTTAATTAAACAATCTAAAATCCAAACAAACTGTTGAACGGGGTGGCTCAGTCATAGCGCGTCAGGCTCGTAATCTGTAGTTCCAGATTCCGCGCCAGTCTCGTAATCTGTAGTTCCAGGTTCGAGTCCCAGCTTGGTCAGGGTTGAGATTTATCTCCGCAAAATTCCCCGCCCTGCCCACGGTCAGTAGGGGACACCGATGGGCTTGGAAAGGCCGCCATCCGTCGGATGGGACGTTAAGCCGTGGCACCGTGTGCGCGAGAGCCATACCCTATACACGTTAAAGAACACGCTGGATGGCCTTAACGGGAGTCTATCATCTGTCTCCCAACAACTGTTCCAATGGGTCCCCTCCCGCAACCTTCTCCGAGTTTTCGGGGTCCTTGTGACCTGACCATTTAGCCCATTGTGTTCAAAAAAAGTGCCGCTCAGAGGTAAAACAACCCAACGTTAAAGAACACGCTGGATGGCCTTGACGGGAAGCTACCATCAGTCTCCCAACAACTATTCCAGTGGGTCTCCTCCCCCAACCTTCTCTGAGTTTTCGGGGTCCTTGTGACCTGGCCATTTAGCCCATTGTGTGCAAAAAGTGCCGCTCAGAGGTAAAACAACCCAACATTAAAGAACACGCTGGATGGCCTTGACGGGAGGCTACCATCTATCTCCCAACAGCTGTTCCAGTGGATCCCCTCCCCCAACCTTCTCTGAGCCTTCGGGGTCCATGTGACCTGGCCATTTAGCCCATGGTGTGGGAAAAAGTGTCTCTCAGAGGTAAAACAACCCAACATTAAAGAACACGCTGGATAGCCTTAACGGGAGGCTACCATCTATCTCCCAACAGCTGTTCTAGTGGATCCCCTCCCCCAACCTTCTCTGAGCCTTCGGGGTCCATGTGACCTGGCCATTTAGCCCATGGTGTGGGAAAAAGTGTCTCTCAGAGGAAAATAACCCAAACAAACTGAGACAATGATCATCTGCATTAAAATCATCAAGAGTCTCTCATCCGTCATTCTTCTTGCAAATGAATGCCACGATCTCCCTTTTACTCTTATCGAAAGGGCGTTACTTTATATTCATTAGGAAGACCACACCTTGCCTGATATACGAGAAAAATCCGATTTCTGATACCTGCAAGAGTAATTAATTAACCAGCTTGCCGGTTGTTTGGCAATCTCATGAAGTTCGTTAAATTACTTTTCCTAATTCGGATTTTTTTTTTTTTCCAGGAACATATGTGACACAGCTGGTAGCGCGCTAGACTCGAAATCTGGAATTCTCAAGGTTCGAGTCCCAGCTGTGTCAGTGTTGAGATTCATTTCGCAAAACCCCTTTTCCTACCTCGGGGGAAAAAAACACTGATGGGCTTGGAAAGGCTTCCTTCGCTGGGATGGGTTGTTTTACCTCCGAGAGGCACTTTTTTTGAAAACAATGGGCTACAAGGACCCCGAAAACTCAGAGAAGGTTGGGGGAGGAGACCCACTGGAATAGCTGTTGGGAGACAGATGGTAGCTTCCCGTCAAGGCCATCCAGCGTGTTCTTTAACGTTGGGTTGTTTTACCTCCGAGCGAAACTTTTTTTGAACACAATGGGCTAAATGGCCAGGTCACAAGGACCCCGAAAACTCAGAGAAGGTTGGGGGAGGAGACCCATTGGAATAGCTGTTGGGAGAGAGATGGTGGCCTCCCGTCAAGGCCATCCAGCGTGTTCTTTAACGTTGGGTTGTTTTACCTCCGAGCGGCACTTTTTTTGAAAACAATGGGCTAAATGGCCAGGTCACAAGGACCCCGAAAACTCAGAGAAGGTTGCGGGAGGAGACCCATTGGAATAGCTGTTGGGAGAGAGATGGTGGCCTCCCGTCAAGGCCATCCAGCGTGTTCTTTAACGTTGGGTTGTTTTACCTCCGAGCGGCACTTTTTTTGAAAACAATGGGCTAAATGGCCAGGTCACAAGGACCCCGAAAACTCAGAGAAGGTTGGGGGAGGAGACCCACTGGAATGGCTGTTGGGAGACAGGTGGCAGCCTCTCGTCAAGGCCATCCAGCATGTTCTTTAACGCTGGGTTGTTTTACCTCCGAGCGGCACTTTTTTTAACACAATGGGCTAAATGGCTAGGTCACAAGGACCCCAAAAACTCAGAGAAGGTTGGGGGAGGAGACCCACTGGAATAGCTGTTGGGAGACAGATGGTAGCCTCCCGTCAAGGCCATCCAGCGTGTTCCTTAACGTTGGGTTGTTTTACCTCCGAGCGCACTTTTTTCTAACACAATGGGCTAAATGGCCAGGTCACAAGGACCCCGAAAACACAGACAAGGTAGGGGGAGGACACCCACTGGAATAGCTGTTGGGAGACAGATGGTAGCCTCCTGTCAAGGCCATCCAGCGTGTTCTTTAATGTTGGGTTGTTTTACCTCTGAGCGGCACTTTTTTTGCACACCATGGGCTAAATGGCCTTAAGGTCACATGGACCCCGAAGGCTCAGAGAAGGTTGGGGGGAGGGGACTCACTGGAAGAGCTGTTAGGAGGCAGACGGTAGCCTCCCGTCAAGGCCATACAGCGTGTTCTTTAACGTGCACAGGGTATGGCTCTCCCGCACACGGGGCCACGACTTAACGTCCCATCCGACGGACGGCGGCCTTTCCAAGCCCATCGGTGTCCCCTACTGATCGTGGGCAGGGCGGGGAATTTTGCGGAGATAAATCTCAACGCTGACCCAGCTGGGACTCGAACCTGGGAACTACACCTTTTTTGAACTGTATCTAATGCACAAAGAAGAGTGTGTTCACTCACTCTTCTTTGTGTATTAGATACAGTTCAAAATTCGTTAGACCCTAACACTGGGCCCAGCCAGAAAGTGGGATTGAGTGTGTTCACTCAATCCCACTTTCTGGCTGGGCCCAGTGTTAGAGTCTAACGGAGATAAATCTCAACGCTGGCCCAGTGGGGACTCGAATTTGGGAACTGCAGATTACGAGTCAGGCGCGCTTCCGACTCAGTAAATCCTCATCTCCTGATGGCTTAAGGAAATGTCTCAGACTTTAATAAGAGTATGTTGGGTACGGAATGTCGATGGAACATTCACAGTGGCCGAATGTTCGCGTCTCAACTGTGTCTTCACAGAGATTTAACTATGCTAACCCCATTCTTCAATTGGGAAGAAATGGGGCACTGTCGGACTTAGAAATGTCATTGTACAGTCGCTCAAAAAAAGTATTCGAACACTATGGTTGATTACAGAATTCAGAAAAAATATCTAGCACCGATTTTTTTTAGAAATTAGTGATCTGGCAACCTTCGTGTCACGTGATTACAGAATTCAGGAAAAATATCCTTAGCGTGTACAGCAACTGTACACGCACAGCAAACTGGAGCGCGTGCAGTAACTGCACGCGCTCCAGTTTGCTGTGAACGGTAACTGCACACGCTCAATATTTCCGTGAGTGAGCCCACACGATCTAGAATCAAAATAATATGACCACCTACAGTCGCTCAAAAAAGTATCCGAACACTAGGGTTGATTACAGAATTCAGAAATAATATCTGGCAACGATTTTTTTAGAAATTAGTGATCTTGCAACCTTTGTGTTACTTGACACGTCCAGTCAAAGCCATCCAGCGCATCCTGTAACGCATTTGTCTCCCAACAGCTGTTCCAATGGGTCCCCTACCCCAACCTTCTTTGATCCGTCGGGATCCTTGTGACCTGGCCATTTAGCCCATGGTGTGCAAAAAAGCGACGCTCAAAGGTAAAACAACCACCGGTACGGCACGCTTCAAAGCATACGTGCCAGACACAAACTCCCCCTGAAATAATCTTACAGGGGTAATAAGTAAGAAAGTGAAGTGTCACAATATTTTCTCTTAGGCTCTTTATCTTTTGCGGGGCGGGGGTGGCTCAGTCGGTAGCGCGCCAGGCTCATAATCTGTAGTTCCCAGGTTCGAGTCCCAGCTGGGTCAGCGTTGAGATTGATCTCCGCAAAATTTTCCGCGCTCACCACGGTCAGTAGGGGACACCGATGGGCTTGGAAAGGCCGCTGTCCGTCGGATGGGACGTTAAGCCGTGGCCCCGTGTGCGGGAGAGCCATACCCTGTGCACGTTAAAGAACACGCTGGATGGCCTTGACGGGAGGCTACCATCTGTCTCCCAACAGCTGTTCCAGTGGGTCCCCTCCCACAACCTTCTCTGAGCCTTCGGGGTCCATGTGACCTGGCCATTTAGCCCATGGTGTGCAAAAAAGTGCCGCTCAGAGGTAAAACAACCCAACCCTGTTAAATATTTTTAAATATTTCAAATTATCTTTCCCTTTTTTACCCCAATTTCTTTATTAATATTTGTAACAACGGTTCTATAGAACCACTACTAACCGGTTGTATGGTACTACCTGCTGCATGTATGAAACATGGGTATTCTAGAAAATGATGTTTAAGAATACCACAAAAAATCATAGATAGTGAATGATCTAGAGCTTTCAAAAAACACAATAAAAGCAGAAATAATGTTTGATACAATGTGTTATCAAAGTAGGATCAACATTAGTTACGGTGTGTTATAAGAATAGGCTTCACCTTATTTACGATGTGTTATAAGAGTAGTCGAGTGGTTAGCACGCTTGGCTACTGATCTAAGGGACCTGGGTTCGAGCCCCGGAATTAGGCATGGATGTGTGTGTCGTTTTTCTGCTGAGGTCCTGCCATCCTCTCAGATCTCCTACTGTGGCATATAAACTGACAGGCTCCTGTCAGACCTCTGAGGCAAGCAGCTGCTTGAGGGGGTATTTATTTTTTTTTTATAACAGTAGGCTCCACATTAGTTACGGTATTTTATAAGAGTAGGCTCCACATTAGTTACGGTATTTTATAAGAGTAGGCTCCACATTAGTTTACGGTGTGTTATAAGAGTAGGCTCCACATTAGTTACATTGTGTTATAAGAGTGGGCTCCACATTAGTTACGGTGTGTTATAAGAGTAGGCTCCACGTTAGTTTACGGTATTTTATAAGAGTAAGCTCCACATTAGTTACGGTGTGTTATAAGAGTAGGCTCCACGTTAGTTTACGGTATTTTATAAGAGTAAGCTCCACATTAGTTACGGTGTGTTATAAGAGTAGGCTCCACGTTAGTTTACGGTATTTTATAAGAGTAAGCTCCACATTAGTTACGGTGTGTTATAAGAGTAGGCTCCACGTTAGTTTACGGTACTTTATAAGAGTAAGCTCCACATTAGTTACGGTGTGTTATAAGAGTAGGCTCCACGTTAGTTTACGGTATTTTATAAGAGTAAGCTCCACATTAGTTACGGTGTGTTATAAGAGTAGGCTCCACGTTAGTTTACGGTATTTTATAAGAGTAAGCTCCACATTAGTTACGGTGTGTTATAAGAGTAGGCTCCACGTTAGTTTACGGTATTTTATAAGAGTAAGCTCCACATTAGTTACGGTGTGTTATAAGAGTAGGCTCCACGTTAGTTTACGGTATTTTATAAGAGTAAGCTCCACATTAGTTACGGTGTGTTATAAGAGTAGGCTCCACGTTAGTTTACGGTATTTTATAAGAGTAAGCTCCACATTAGTTACGGTGTGTTATAAGAGTAGGCTCCACGTTAGTTTACGGTATTTTATAAGAGTAAGCTCCACATTAGTTACGGTGTGTTATAAGAGTAGGCTCCACATTAGTTACGGTGTTTTATAAGAGTAGGCTCCACATTAGTTACGGTGTGTTATAAGAGTAGGCTCCACGTTAGTTTGCGGTATTTTATAAGAGTGAGCTCCACATTAGTTACGGTGTGTTATAAGAGTAGGCTCTACGTTAGTTTACGGTATTTTATAAGAGTAAGCTCCACATTAGTTACGGTGTGTTATAAGAGTAGGCTCCACGTTAGTTTGCGGTATTTTATAAGAGTAAGCTCCACATTAGTTCGGTGTGTTATAAGAGTAGGCCCCACGTTAGTTTACGGTACTTTATAAGAGTAAGCTCCACATTAGTTACGGTGTGTTATAAGAGTAGGCTCCACATTAGTTACGGTGTTTTATAAGAGTAAGCTCCACATTAGTTACGGTGTGTTATAAGAGTAGGCTCCACGTTAGTTTACGGTATTTTATAAGAGTAAGCTCCACATTAGTTACGGTGTGTTATAAGAGTAGGCTCCACGTTAGTTTACGGTATTTTATAAGAGTAAGCTCCACATTAGTTATGGTGTGTTATAAGAGTAGGCTCCACGTTAGTTTACGGTATTTTATAAGAGTAAGCTCCACATTAGTTACGGTGTGTTATAAGAGTAGGCTCCACGTTAGTTTACGGTATTTTATAAGAGTAAGCTCCACATTAGTTACGGTGTGTTATAAGAGTAGGCTCCACGTTAGTTTACGGTATTTTATAAGAGTAAGCTCCACATTAGTTACGGTGTGTTATAAGAGTAGGCTCCACATTAGTTACGGTGTTTTATAAGAGTAGGCTCCACATTAGTTACGGTGTGTTATAAGAGTAGGCTCCACGTTAGTTTGCGGTATTTTATAAGAGTGAGCTCCACATTAGTTACGGTGTGTTATAAGAGTAGGCTCTACGTTAGTTTACGGTATTTTATAAGAGTAAGCTCCACATTAGTTACGGTGTGTTATAAGAGTAGGCTCCACGTTAGTTTGCGGTATTTTATAAGAGTAAGCTCCACATTAGTTACGGTGTGTTATAAGAGTAGGCCCCACGTTAGTTTACGGTACTTTTAAGAGTAAGCTCCACATTAGTTACGGTGTGTTATAAGAGTAGGCTCCACATTAGTTACGGTGTTTTATAAGAGTAGGCTCCACATTAGTTTCGGTGTGTTATAAGAGTAGGCTCCACATTAGTTTCGGTGTGTTATAAGAGTAGGCTCCACGTTAGTTTACGGTACTTTATAAGAGTAAGCTCCACATTAGTTACGGTGTGTTATAAGAGTAGGCTCCACGTTAGTTTACGGTATTTTATAAGAGTAAGCTCCACATTAGTTACGGTGTGTTATAAGAGTAGGCTCCACATTAGTTACGGTGTTTTATAAGAGTAGGCTCCACATTAGTTTCGGTGTGTTATAAGAGTAGGCTCCACGTTAGTTTACGGTATTTTATAAGAGTAAGCTCCACATTAGTTACGGTGTGTTATAAGAGTAGGCTCCACGTTAGTTTACGGTATTTTATAAGAGTAAGCTCCACATTAGTTACGGTGTGTTATAAGAGTAGGCTCCACGTTAGTTTACGGTATTTTATAAGAGTAAGCTCCACATTAGTTACGGTGTGTTATAAGAGTAGCCTCCACGTTAGTTTGCGGTATTTTATAAGAGTAAGCTCCACATTAGTTACGGTGTGTTATAAGAGTAGGCCCCACGTTAGTTTACGGTACTTTATAAGAGTAAGCTCCACATTAGTTACGGTGTGTTATAAGAGTAGGCTCCACATTAGTTACGGTGTTTTATAAGAGTAAGCTCCACATTAGTTACGGTGTGTTATAAGAGTAGGCTCCACGTTAGTTTACGGTATTTTATAAGAGTAAGCTCCACATTAGTTACGGTGTGTTATAAGAGTAGGCTCCACGTTAGTTTACGGTATTTTATAAGAGTAAGCTCCACATTAGTTACGGTGTGTTATAAGAGTAGGCTCCACGTTAGTTTACGGTATTTTATAAGAGTAAGCTCCACATTAGTTACGGTGTGTTATAAGAGTAGGCTCCACGTTAGTTTACGGTATTTTATAAGAGTAAGCTCCACATTAGTTACGGTGTGTTATAAGAGTAGGCTCGACATTAGTTACGGTGTTTTATAAGAGTAGGCTCCACATTAGTTACGGTGTGTTATAAGAGTAGGCTCCACGTTAGTTTGCGGTATTTTATAAGAGTGAGCTCCACATTAGTTACGGTGTGTTATAAGAGTAGGCTCTACGTTAGTTTACGGTATTTTATAAGAGTAAGCTCCACATTAGTTACGGTGTGTTATAAGAGTAGGCTCCACGTTAGTTTGCGGTATTTTATAAGAGTAAGCTCCACATTAGTTACGGTGTGTTATAAGAGTAGGCCCCACGTTAGTTTACGGTACTTTATAAGAGTAAGCTCCACATTAGTTACGGTGTGTTATAAGAGTAGGCTCCACATTAGTTACGGTGTTTTATAAGAGTAGGCTCCACATTAGTTTCGGTGTGTTATAAGAGTAGGCTCCACATTAGTTTCGGTGTGTTATAAGAGTAGGCTCCACGTTAGTTTACGGTACTTTATAAGAGTAAGCTCCACATTAGTTACGGTGTGTTATAAGAGTAGGCTCCACGTTAGTTTACGGTATTTTATAAGAGTAAGCTCCACATTAGTTACGGTGTGTTATAAGAGTAGGCTCCACATTAGTTACGGTGTTTTATAAGAGTAGGCTCCACATTAGTTTCGGTGTGTTATAAGAGTAGGCTCCACATTAGTTTCGGTGTGTTATAAGAGTAGGCTCCACGTTAGTTTACGGTATTTTATAAGAGTAAGCTCCACATTAGTTACGGTGTGTTATAAGAGTAGGCTCCACGTTAGTTTACGGTATTTTATAAGAGTAAGCTCCACATTAGTTACGGTGTGTTATAAGAGTAGGCTCCACGTTAGTTTACGGTATTTTATAAGAGTAAGCTCCACATTAGTTACGGTGTGTTATAAGAGTAGCCTCCACGTTAGTTTACGGTATTTTATAAGAGTAAGCTCCACATTAGTTACGGTGTGTTATAAGAGTAGGCTCCACGTTAGTTTACGGTATTTTATAAGAGTCAGCTCCAAATTAGTTACGGTGTGTTATAAGAGTAGGCTCCACGTTAGTTTACGGTATTTTATAAGAGTAAGCTCCACATTAGTTACGGTGTGTTATAAGAGTAGCCTCCACGTTAGTTTACGGTATTTTATAAGAGTAAGCTCCACATTAGTTACGGTGTGTTATAAGAGTAGGCTCCACGTTAGTTTACGGTATTTTATAAGAGTAAGCTCCACATTAGTTACGGTGTGTTATAAGAGTAGGCTCCACGTTAGTTTACGGTATTTTATAAGAGTAAGCTCCACATTAGTTACGGTGTGTTATAAGAGTAGGCTCCACATTAGTTGCGGTGTTTTATAAGAGTAGGCTCCACATTAGTTACGGTGTGTTATAAGAGTAGGCTCCACGTTAGTTTGCGGTATTTTATAAGAGTGAGCTCCACATTAGTTACGGTGTGTTATAAGAGTAGGCTCTACGTTAGTTTACGGTATTTTATAAGAGTAAGCTCCACATTAGTTACGGTGTGTTATAAGAGTAGGCTCCACGTTAGTTTGCGGTATTTTATAAGAGTAAGCTCCACATTAGTTACGGTGTGTTATAAGAGTAGGCCCCACGTTAGTTTACGGTACTTTATAAGAGTAAGCTCCACATTAGTTACGGTGTGTTATAAGAGTAGGCTCCACATTAGTTACGGTATTTTATAAGAGTGGGCTCCACATCAGTTACGGTGTGTTATAAGAGTAGGCTCCACATTAGTTACGTTATTTTACAAGAGTAGGCTCCATACTAGTTTACTGTGTGTTATAAGAATATGCTCCACATTAGTTACGGTATTTTATAAGAGTGGGCTCCACATTAGTTACGGTGTGTTATAAGAGTAGGCTCCACACTAGTTTACTGTGTGTTATAAGAATATGCTCCACATTAGTTACGGTGTTCTATAAGAGTATGCTCCACATGTGCTATGATGTGTTATGAAAATATGCTTCACATTAGACACTGTGTGTTATAAGAGTAGGCTCCACATTAACTACAAAGTGTTGCAAAACTAAGCTTAACATTAGCTATGATCAGCGCTGGATCTTGACGTGGGGGGGGGGGCTGCCAAGGTGCCTATGCTCTCCCCACCTTTAGGTTTTAAATAATCGGAACGAATGTGAAAAGAGAGTAATCTTATATATTAGGTATATTTTTGCAATATTTTTGAAAGGCTACTAAAATGGAGAGGAAAAATTGCCTATGGAGAGGAGTTTCAGTTTCCTTCAGGATTGATCCGATCACTTGGCCATCCCTAAGTCCTAGGGATGACCTTAGGACAGGGGTGGGCAAATAGCGGCCCGCTAAGACTTTTTTGTGGCCCGCCAAGACAGTCAGAAAAATCCGCCTTGAACCGATATTTCCTTCCCGTGCGCGACCGAAGATTCGTCTCGTATTTTCCACTAGGACGGCCACGTCAATACGCATGCGCAGTGTAGATACGAAAACAATTGCCCACCCCTGCCTTAGGAGAAGGAAAATTTTAATTCTACATCCACGACTTTCTATCATAACTTAAAAAATAACACTCAATATTATCTGCCATGTGTAATAAAGATAAGCTCAATAATAGCTACAGTGTGTTTATTATAGAAATAGACTCAGTACTTTCTACGATGAATTATAAAATTTGATTCAATACTGGCTACATTGTGTTAAAAAGTAGGCTCAATATCACTTTACGATGTGTTAGAAAAATAGGCTCAATTCGAGATATGGTATATCATAAAAATAGATTTAATACTAGTTACGATGCATTATAGAATTAGGATTAATACCAGCTGTGACGTGTTATAAAATTAGGTTCAATACTAGCTCTGATAGAAAATTAGGCTTAATAGTAACTATGGTGTGTTAGAAAAATAAGCTCGATATGAGCTACGATGTTTCAGAAAAGTAGACGTAATACTAGATGTGCAGTGCTAGGGAAATATGTTCAATACCAGCTACGATAGATTATAAAATTATACGCAGTACTAGCTGTGATGTGTTAGAAAATTAGGCTTAATTCTAGCTATGCTGTGTTAAAAAAGTAAAATTAACGCTACCTACGATGGTTACAAAATTAGGCTCAATTCTAGTTATTGTGTGTTGGTAAAGTAGGCTCAATATAGGCTATGATGCGTTAGAAAAGTATGCTTAATAGTAGCTTTGATGGTTATAAAATTAGGCTCAATACAAGCTGCAATGGTTATAAAATTAGGCTCAATGCTAACTACAATGGTTAAAAAACTAGGCTCAATGCTAGCTGCAATGGTTAAAAAACTAGGCCCAATGCTAGCTGCAATGGTTAAAAAACTAGGCTCAATGCTAGCTGCAATGGTTATAAATTTAGGTTCAATACAAGCTGTAATGGTTATAAAATTAGGCTCAATGCTAACTATAATGGTTAAAAAACTAGGCTCAGTGCTAGCTGCAATGGTTATAAAATTAGGTTCAGTACAAGCTGTAATGGTTATAAAATTAGGCTCAATACTAACTACAATGGTTAAAAAACTAGGCTCAATGCTAGCTGCAATGGTTATAAAATTAGGTTCAGTACAAGCTGTAATGGTTATAAAATTAGGCTCAATGCTAACTATAATGGTTAAAAAACTAGGCTCAATGCTAGCTGCAATGGTTATAAAATTAGGTTCAGTACAAGCTGTAATGGTTATAAAATTAGGCTCAATGCTAACTACAATGGTTAAAAAAACTAGGCTCAATGCTAGCTGCAATGGTTATAAAATTAGGTTCAGTACTAGCTGCAATGGTTATAAAATTAGGTTCAGTACTAGCTGCAATGGTTTTAAAATTAGGCTAACTACTAGCTGCAATGGTTTTAAAATTAGGCTCAATACTAGCTGCAATGGTTTTAAAATTAGGCTAACTATTAGCTGCAATGGTTATAAAATTAGGCTCAATACTAGCTGCAATGGTTTTAAAATTAGGCTAACTACTAGCTGCAATGGTTATAAAATTAGGCTCAATACTAGCTGCAATGGTTTTAAAATTAGGCTAACTACTAGCTGCAATGGTTATAAAATTAGGCTCAAAGTTATTTACTACCAGTGGCAGATTTACTACTCCAGCAGCTCAATTTTATCAAAAATTAAATTTCCTACAACTGTATAACTTTATTTCCTACCCTACTGTAAAAAATTTCACATTCCCTTTTCCAAGTTTTCAGTTTTAAAATTCCGCGGAGCCCCCAAAATCACGGCCTCAACGGCCTACACCATATCCGGCTATGCCTACGATAGTTGTCTCCATATTAGTACGATACGATGAAAAGATAGGTTCGCCATTAGTCATGCTATGAGTTAAAGAGAAATTATACATCAGTTATAAAGTACACATATGGGTATAAGAATTATGATTTGTCCATTGTTTCCGAATTGGCATTTGGTTCAAAAATCGGTTCTTAAGACTGAGTTGCTATTAAATGTTCCACCTTTAAAAATCTGGAAATACAGTAAATTAATATTTTTATTGGTGAGACGGGCCCGTAGAATTCACTCACTGAATTATTTGGGGTGGGGGTGGCTCAGTCGGTAGCGCGCCAGGCTCGTAATCTGTAGTTCCCAGTTCGAGTCCCAGCTGGGTCAGCGTTGAGATTTATCTCCGGAAAATTCCCCGCCCTGCCCACGGTCAGTAGGGGACATCGATGGGCTTGGAAAGGCCGCCGTCCGTCGGGTGGGACGTTGAGCCGTGGCCCCGTGTGCGGGAGAGCCATAACCTGTGCAAGTTAAAGAACACGCTGGATGGCCTTGACGGGAGGCTACCATCTGTCTCCCAACAGCTGTTCCAGTGGGTCCCCTCCCCCAACCTTCTCTGAGCCGGGGTCCATGTGACCTGGCTATTTAGCCCATGGTGTGCAAAAAAGTGCCACTCAGATGTAAAACAACCCAACGTGAAAGAACACGCTGGATGGCCTTGACGGGAGGCTACCATCTGTCTCCCAACAGCTGTTCCAGTGGGTCCCCTTTCCCAACCTTCTCTGAGCCTTCGGGGTCCATGTGACCTGGCCATTTAGCCCATGGTGTGCAAAAAAGTGCCACTCAGAGGTAAAATAACTAAACGTTAAAGAACACGCTGGATTGCCTTGACGGAAGGCTACCATCTGTCTCCCAACAGCTGTTCCAGTGGGTCCCCTCTCCCAACCTTCTCTGAGCCTTCGGGGTCCATGTGACCTGGCCATTTAGCCCATGGTGTGCAAAAATTGCCGCTCAGAGGTAAAACAACCCAACCCTGAATTATTTTGTAAAATGTCACAATTTTGAAGCTATTGGTATCCTTATTGCGTTGTCTAACAACTGTCCAGTGGGCTAAATGTCCAGTCTCCTAACAACCAGTCCAGTCTCCTAACAACTGTCCAGTGGGTCCCCTCCCCCAACCTTCTCGGTGTCCTTGTGACCTGACCGTTTAGCCAATCGTGTGTAAAAAAGTATCGCTCAGAAGTTAAACAGCCCAATCCCTCCACTTCACGCATACAAAATTTTTTACCATCGAGTTAATGACCTCTGATTCCATAGATGGAGTTTTTTTAAAGCAAAAGCCAAAGGAATGTTTTTTTTCTCATTTAAATTTTTTCTTAGTGTAATTTTCAAGTTTTTTTATTGAAATATAATACATTGTGTGTGTTAATTATATTTTGCTTTCTGAGCAAGTTCCCAAAAAACGTATTTTAGATTTAATTTTTTGTTAAATTTTTCGATTTTTTTAATTGAAGTGTAATTCACAATTCTGTTTATTTTAAGATATATATTTTCTTGAAATGGAAGGTCACTTTTTTAACATAAAAAAATAAATAAATACCCCCTCAAGCAGCTGCTTGCCACAGAGGTCTGACAGGAGCCTGTCAGTTTATATGCCACAGTAGGAGATCTGAGAGGATGGCAGGACCTCAGCAGAAAAACGACACACACATCCATGCCTAATACCGGGGCTCGAACCCAGGTCCCTTAGATCAGTAGCCAAGCGTGCTAACCACTCGGCACGTCAGAAATAAGTGATTATTGCTTAATAAATTTTGGCTGGTTGATGTGTATCTTTCGATAGATTGGTCACCGGCAGTTTTGTTCTGAGAAGCAGATTTAACTTATCTTTGACTTTGAGATAAATTTTTGTATGCAAATTTCAGTTATCCGAAATGAGAAAGATTTTCTTTCGCATACTATAGAGTTGTTTCAAAATAAATAGATTTGCCCATAAACGAAGAACCGGAACTGCAATACAGTCGCTCAAAGAAGTATCCGAACGCTATGGTTGATTACAGAATTCAGAAAAAATATCTGGCAACGATTTTTTTAGAAATTAGTGATCTGGCAACCTTCGTGTCACGTGACACGAAGGTTGCCAGATCACTAATTTTTAAATAAAATGGTTGCCAGATATTTTTTCTGAATTCTGTAATCAACCATAGTGTTCGGATACTTTTTAATATATATATAATGCGTATGAATATATAATGCAATGAATATGGAGCGTGTGCAGTTACCGTTCACAGCAAACTGGAGCGGTTGCGGTTAATGTTCACAGCACATTGAATCGTGTGAGCTCACAAAATCCTGGATCGTGTGGACTCACTCACGGAAATATTGAGCGTGTGCAGTTACCGTCCACAGCAAACTGGAGCGTGTGCAGTAACTGCACACGCTCCAGTTTGCTGTGAACGGTAACTGGAGCGTGTACAGTTGTTGTACACGCTCCAGATATTTTTCCTGAATTCTGTAATCGCGTGACACGAAGGTTGCCAGATAACAAATTTCTAAAAAAAAACGTTGCGAGATATTTTTTCTGAATTCTGTAATCAACCATAGCGTTCGGATACTTTTTTGAGCGACTGTACAAAGTCGCCAGTAAAATCGGAGAACTTTGCTCAGAGAATCAGCCAACTGTCAAAAAGTACATGTGATATGGTTTCGACTAAGTTTTTGGCGTATCCTCTTAAAGCGATCCATTGTAATGAAAAATTATTAATTAATAGAAATATAAGACTTCACATTAATTAATATATATAGCGCATTCTCTTAAAGCTAACAAGTTTAGCAAAATTATTTTAATACGAAAATAAATAAGTCTTCACATTAACTAATATTTTTTCATAGATTTGGATAAATTTTTTTAATCCAGTTAAAAAAAAAAATGCTTTTTAAGTAAACCTTAACTAAACCTTGTTACCAAAGGAAAATAAATAATATTTAAAAAAAAAAAAGAATGCTTAATATTAACTACGAATTCGGCATTAACTTCCGAAACAGAAAAGTTACATTTCATATAAATCTGAAACATCAGCAGATAAGCATTATTCCAAAAAAAAAAAATCCTACCTTTATTATTTATAAAGATTGAAGAAAACTTGACGAAGCCAAATCGATTTTTGGGAAAAAAAGCCTTTGAAACTTCTGGACTACAAATGATGCCCAAAGTAAGATGAGGATGATCCTTCAACAGAGTTTCGTCGTTATCTTCACCTGTTGTCAAACCACACGATGCAAACAAACAACACTTTCTGGAGGCTTTGCAAAATAACGCACCTTTTATCTTCTGCCACCTGATTTCTGATTGGACGGTCGGTCGCGTGGCCTGCACGCGCTTCTGTGGGCGACATCCCGCCATCACCATCCCTGTAGGTAGGCTCTGCTCTACGTTGCCAGGCAACCCCCGCAATTCAAGGAGACAAGTTAGTTTCTTCCTCTGGTAGCTTAAATGCATAATTTACGCCCATCGTCTTCCTGTCTCACTTAATTGTCGCCACTCAATAGACTCTCCACGAAATTGAAGGGAATAAATGTTTGATTTAAGAGTATACTGGAATGGAAAGAAATAACTATTTTTCGAAAAGGAGGAAACGGAAATGAGTTTTTGTTTCTCTTTTTTTATTACGAATGTTTATACTCGTAATTGACTATCATTCTGCACTTGGAGGAATTGTTCGTTGGTTAGTTTCTTGATAGATTTCGATATCTTTTGTGTTTCTGATTTCTCGACAATTTTAAATTCTTGAGAAACGGAAATCAGATATGCGAATTCTCGAGAGGGGCGGGGGTGACTCAGTCGGTAGCGCGCCAGGCTCGTAATCTGTAGTTCCCAGGTTCGAGTCCCAGCTGGGTCAGCGTTGAGACTTATCTCCGCAAAATTCCCCGCCCTGCCCACGGTCAGTAGGGGACACCGATAGGCTTGGAAAGGCCGCCGTCCGTCGGGTGAGACGTTAAGCCGTGGCCCCGTGTGCGGTAGAGCCTCACCCTGTGAAAGTTAAAGAACACACTGCATGGCCTTGACGGGAGGCTACGATCTGTATTCCAACAGCTGTTCTAGTGGGTCCCCTCCCCCAACCTTCTCTGAACCTTCGGGGTCCATGTGACCTGGCCATTTAGCCCATGGTGTGCAAAAAAGTGACGCTCAGAGGTAAAACAACCCAACGTTAAAGAACACGCTGGATGGCCTTGACGGGAGGCTACCATCTGTCTCCCAACAGCTGTTCCAGTGGGTCCCCTCCCCCAACCTTCTCTGAACCTTCGGGGTCCATGTGACCTGGCCATTTAGCCCATGGTGTGCAAAAAAGTGACGCTCAGAGGTAAAACAACCCAACGTTAAAGAACACGCTGGATGGCCTTGACGGGAGGCTACCATCTGTCTCCCAACAGCTGTTCCAGTGGGTCCCCTCCCCCAACCTTCTCTGAACCTTCGGGGTCCATGTGACCTGGCCATTTAGCCCATTGTGTGCAAAAAAGTGCCGCTCAGAGGTAAAACAACCCAACCCAAATTCTCGAGAATTCCCGTAAAATACAATTCTATACAAAATAATTGTTTTTTCTTAGATTTCTATCAAATGTTTAACTGAAATAACTAAAATCGTTATTACTAACAAAACAGCAAAACTGTAATTATAAAACAAATATTTGTATGTTTACTATATTTATATAAATCAAAGAGTTTATCTGTATTTATTCAACAAAAAATATTACTAATAAACAAAACTATTTTTCGTTTCATGTTTAGTTTTTAATGCAAAATTGTAGTTAAAATGACTACTTACGCATTGTGTTTACAGCGATAGTTTAAAAAACATGAGTTATCAATCACTGCATCTGATAATTTCGTTCTTTGTTAAAATAAAAACTCAAAAAATCGAGAAATTTCTTTCATTTTATGTTATCGTTGGTGTTAAAAGATCATCCAAAA
Organism: Ryuthela nishihirai; assembly: GCA_038380435.1. Taxonomy (NCBI): domain Eukaryota; kingdom Metazoa; phylum Arthropoda; class Arachnida; order Araneae; family Heptathelidae; genus Ryuthela; species Ryuthela nishihirai. Next base: position 31,577,492 of record JAWZYU010000029.1, on the reverse strand, counting down.
CAAATCATGTTGAGTGCTACTTTGACCGATAATACGTAGAATCTGCCATATATGTGGGCGGGGGTGGCTCAGTCGGTAGCGCGCCTGGCTCGTAATCTGTAGTTCCCAGGTTTTGTTGTTCCAGCTGGGTCAGCGTTGAGATTTATCTCCGCAAAATTCCCCGCCCTGCCCACGGTCAGTAGGGGACACCGATGGGCTTGGAAAGGCTGCCGTCCGTCGGATGGAACGTTAAGCCGTGGCTCCATGTGCGGGAGAGCCATACCCTGTGCACGTTAAAGAACACGCTGGATGGCCTTGACGGGAGTCTACGATCTGTCTCCCAACAGCTGTTAAAGTGGGTCCCCTCCCCCAACCTTCTCTGAGCCTTCGGGGTCCATGTGACCTGGCCATTTAGCCCATGGTGTGCAAAAGAGTGCCGCTCAGAGGTAAAACAACCCAACCCAATCTGCCATATATTAAATTAAGGCCATGCATAAGTGTCGACACGTGATATTTTAAAATAGTTTTTATTATAGTACAACAATAATTAACTAGCAGATTTCTCGATAAAATAAAAGTATTTCTCGAGAAGCGAGAATTTTGGAAATCGTATATTTTTCGAGAAATTCTCAGGAGGAAACTATATCTCTTTAAGAGTTCTTGTTGAAGGTGAGAATTCGTGTCACGTCGTTTCATACTTCGTCTTAATTATTTGCATCACATTTTATTTCGTAACGGATAAAATAAGGAAGAAATTCATTCCAACCGTTTTTAGTGTTTTCTTATATAAACGAAAGGAGATTAGGGAATCTAAACTTCGCAATTCGTTCAAAATTATTATTTTTTTTGATAAAAAAGGGGGGAATAGCTATCCAGTTCCTCCCCCAACCTTCTCTGAGCCTTCGGGGTCCATTGTTTAGCCCAAAATGGTTAAGGAAATGAAGGAGCAGCATCCAACAACAGGCGTGAGTAGTGGTACGGCACTCTGTTGGATTTTACCTTGAAAAGTCCCCAAGGTCACGCGTTGCGGCCACGCATAACGTTTATTTTGCATTCGGGTTTTTATATAAGAAGGAAAAGATATTTCCTTTTGCATTCGAGATTTTCTCTACAATTTCATTTCTCTAATATTTTCATTATGCTTTCGGGTTTTTCTCTGAGAATGAAATTCCCTTTCTGAAACTTTCTAAAAGGGAAAAAAAATGCAAGAGACGATTTGTAAATATTTACGTGGTTAAAACAAAAACTGTGATTCGCAATCATAATTTTTGATTGGATAGTTTTCGGTGCTATGTAGAACATAGTAAAAAAGTGAAAAAAAAAGCGAATCAACTATAAATATTGATGATCCAAACTGCAGTACAGTCGCTCAAAAAAAGTATCCAAACTATGGTTGATTACAGAATTCAAAAAAAATATCCGGCAACGATTTTTTTTAGAAATTAGTGATCTGAAATTAGCATCTTGTCACGTGACACCAAGGTTGCCAGATCACTAATTTCTAAAAAAAATCATTTGCGGATTTTTTTTTTTTTTTTTTTTTTTTTTTGTATTCTGTAATCAACCATAGTCCGGATACTTTTTTGAGCGACTGTACAACTGTATTCAATATTCATTTGGAAAATTAAATATGTATTTTGCTAGATAAGATAATTTAGGCAAAATTAAGTTGAACCTTGCAAACAATTATTCAATTCGGAAACAAAAGCGGCTGTTTTTAACAACAGACAACAACAGTCGACTTTAAAACAGTCAACAGTTTATACGGAGAGCGTTCAAAAAGTCTTGACACGTGTCTGTAGATTTTCACCCCTTCCTCCGAAGTTAACCAACTACGCTTGTTTGAAAGCTCGTGTAAAATTGCCATTACGTGTTAAAAATAACGACCGTATCATCATTTCTCTCTTCACTGGGGGGCGGGGGTGGCTCAGTCGGTAGCGCGCCAGGCTCGTAATCTGTAGTTCCCAGGTTCGAGTCCCAGCTGGGTCAGCGTTGAGATTTATCTCCGCAAAATTCCCAGCCCTGCCCACAGTCAGTAGGGGACACCGATGGGCTTGGAAAGGCCGCCGTCCGTCGGATGGGACGTTAAGCCGTGGCCCCGTGTGC